>JAKUCM010001308.1:0-35883 GCA_023374145.1 Lepidium sativum | reverse complement strand
ACTAAAAATAAATTACAATAAAATAGAATAAATTACAATAAATTAGAATAATTAAATTACATTAACATAAATAAAAATAAAATAAATTGAAATAACTTAAAAAATTAAAATAATTTGGTTGCCAAAAATATTTATGTAGGTGCTTCATAAATTTTTTTCTTTTCCTATTACTATGTCGGAAACATTTGGGTTATTGAAGATTTTTAGGATTCATGACAAATTACGATTTATGAATTAAGGTATTAGAATGGATGATTTTTCGAAACATGTAAATTATGGTTCGAGTAAGATTTAGCACTAAGGTTAAAATCCAACTCGGAGAGTTTAAGAGGGAAGATGGCTACAAACTTTGTTCTTTACAGTAGTAAGACAAACGGTTTAAAGAATACATTATCGAGTTGCTCTCAATTTCTTGTGTATTGCTTATGAAAACGTGATCTTTTTACCAGTACCGTTCTCAACTCATTGGAGGTCTAGGACAAAAAAAATTGTAGCTTATAATAATTTTTTTTTAATTTTGTTAACAATCAAAATACACATTTATTTTAATAAAAAAAATTATTTTACAATTTTTTCTCAAATTTCATTCATTAAACTTGTATGATCAACTTGTCCAAATACATTTAAAATATTTTAAAAATCAAAATATTTGAGAAAATAATACGAATGAGAAAAAATACGAAAACTCTTTTATAAATGTTTGAAGTTTTCAGGAAATAATACCTTTTTATTTGGCAATAAGTAAATAATATTGAACAATATTTAAAATCAATATATATATATATACATATGTATATATAGATTTAGAAAGCAATTTGCTACACAACTTGCAAAAGTGATAATAAATAAATCATAATTAATTGATAAAGAAATGTCAATCTCAAAATTCTAATTAATTTAAATACTTAATATTAAATAAATTTTTTAACTTTTTGTTCACCACTTCCTTTTTTTAAAATAAAATTAAGTTTTAGATCAAAAAAAATATAAGCATGTGACATTTTAAATTGATTATTGTGTTGGAAAAATGCCCAAATCATTACTCTCTAAGCACGGCTCTACCTTTTATAAAGACATGCACTCTATTTATAAAGTATATATGGGGTTTACATTCAGGTAAAACTGAAAACAATACAATTCTGTTTAGATTAGAGTTTATCCAGAAGATTTTTGGGAGATTTTCAAAAATATTCCAAATCATAATAGGAATATTTCCAGTTTTTTCTTTGATGACGTGTCTCAGAAATATTCCAAATCGGAACATGAATATATGCATTTCATTACTTGATGACATGTTGACTGAGTTCCTTTCGTTTTGATAAATTGTTAAGAAGGAGCTTTTCTGAATTGACGTTCTACTTAGCTAAATTTGACGTATTCATATTCATGACTTAAAGCTTTTAATTATCGATGGTTATTCCTAATTATAGTTAGTTGTTAGAATTTCTCTAGAATATAATCTCATTGTCAACAAATCACGTTAGTTGTTACTCAATTTGACAAAAAAGATATTGCTTTTTAATCACACAGTTTTTACCGTTCAAGAACTAGATATTGGCAAGTCATCATTATTATTAGTTTCTTACTACAATTCAATAGATAACTAACTGATCCATTTTTCCCCACTCAATTTAATCACACCAAAGAAAGAATTGATACATGCTTGGTGATAGCAACGGTAGTTTTAGCAGCAGAGTCGCTAAATGTTTTTCTTTTGTCTGTTATCGCTAGTTTAATTTTTCGTAATCATGAATTTAGTAGTTTCTGAGGTTTACTTTTCGTTGAGTGCTGCTTTCGTTGAGGTTTTTTTTTAAGTCGATGATGGTGGACGGCTTTGCTGGATGGATGGTTTCTGCATGTGAGCGGCATGCAACACGACAGTGGATCGTTGTTCCTCCTTCCCTTGCCGGAGTACCATCAGTCTTATTGTCAGGATCTTGTCGGCTCCTCAATCCGAGTCTTGCCGATGGAGGTTTTGCCAAAGCTGATTTTAATGGCGCGGTTAACTTCATTGTCTATATTAAAACGTAAAACAACTGGCTTCACCATTAACGAATAAGTATAAGATTTTGTTTCTGCCGGTTTAGATGTAAATTTTTTAACTTGGAAGTATTATCATTCACTATAAAAGATTTCAACACATATTTGAGTTTGGTTTTGTTGAGTGGTGTCTTCGATTTTCAGGTTTGTATTAGCTTTTTTCGAAATTTTGTTCCTTGTTAACCTAGCAAAGCTTCTTTTGGGGTTATATTGTTAGTTTTTCTTGTTTGAGCTCAATCTCCAAATATATATTTGTTTTTTTTGTCGGATTTTAGTATTCTTTCATTGTAATATTTTCATGTTTACTAATATAAGATTTCCCGTGGAAATAGTGATTCATTGTTTTTCTAAACAAATCATTTGCAAACAGTAGACAAGAAACAATTAAATAAGGCTGGTAGCACTGAAAAGATCGTCGAAACCAATATGCTTATTTTTATTAGTTATCATTTTGTTTGAAATTAACTGTTCAATTTCATTTGCATTTTACACAAACCATTCTGCATACTATATTGTGTTTTCTTTTGGTCCACTGCATACTATCTTGTTGGACACACGTTACTTTATATATTCTTCATTTATATATATTTATGTTTATACTGTAATTTATTTATTTTTATTAATTTATGTATGTTACTTACTAATTTTTATTTCAGTTACATAATTCAACAAAGTGAATACTAATCTTTATATAACTTTTGTTACAAAACCTTTTTATCAACTGCTAAACCATCAAACTCTCTTTTGCTAAACTATTTTAATTATTTGTTTTTAAATAATATTCGTTTCATTTTTTATAATTGCTCGTCTCAACTTCTAGTAACAATTTCTTGGTATGAAATAAAGTAGAGATGAGTCACATGGGAGTTCCAATGATGAAGCTGAGCTTTAATATTAGCCTCACTTATTGATCGGTCCCCACATCATATGCTTCCATAACCTTTGGTCAACTCTTTCTCACGGTCCAATCTTCTCTTCATTTCACTATAATTTCCCATTTTTGCCATTTTAATACACTTATTAAGTTATTATATATATATATATACCTTTTTACATAACCTACATTTTTAGACACTTGGCAACGTTATTATGTTACGATATTTGTGTATAATCTAAAAACGTTAATTAGCACATTTGATTTCGCATTTCAGAAGAAAAAAATTGACTCGAAATTGACCAAGTCATAGTATAAAAATGTAGGTTATATTATCACCCAATTAATGATCTCTATTTTGCCGAAGATAAGTTTAACATGTTTCTTAAGAATGCAGATGCAGATCATGTTCTAATATCTTTTATTTTTTCGATTATACTCCATCCGTTTCAGTTATAAAAAGTTTTAAGATTTTTATGTTTCAATCTATAAGGTGTTTTGCAATTATTTGAGATAAAATTTAACAAAAATGATATTTTTTTTATTTTTAATATTTTGGAGAATTATCTATGATTAGTTAGATTAGATTTAAATTAAATAGTAGATCATTATTAAAAGACAATATAAGTTAAATCAAGTAAAACTTTGTTTTTTTGCCATAATCAATTATATGAAAAATAAGGGTGACATATACGACATAATAACTTCCAAAATAACATGTTTAGTTTTAAAAAAGTTTAGAATAAAGAACATTAAAAAAAACACAGTTATAAATCAGAAAATCGAATAAATCAATATTAGCTATGTAAGTAATTATGACTTGAATTATAAAAGTTGTATATGAATTTGGAACTACATTTGCAATTCTAGAAAAATTGTTTTGTTGATTCAGTTGAGTTATTTTGTATTTAGTTATGTATGAGATAGTAAAATCAAATTACTGTTCTAGTTAAAAAAATTTAGATAATGTATTGAGCGTTATAAATTACCCTTTGATAAAAAATAAAATATAATGTTTTAGAGTTCGTTCATTAAACCAAAAGAGATGAAACAGTTAATTAATCATGTAAATGAAGAGATTAATGATGATAATTAAAGTGATGACGTGGCAATAGCTCGTGGGAGAAATTGAATGAAAGGCTGTGCTAGATAACGACTCGAGAGAGACTCCTCTGAGAGAGAGAGAGAGAGAATTTAATCCATCATTATACACAAACCTTCCTTTTTTATTTTATTTTATTTTTTGTTTTATCTTAATTTTCCTACTTCTTTCTCTTTTAATTTTCTCGGGAAAATCTCCATTTGTAGTAGATCCAAAGTGGTTTTGTGTGTGTGTGATTAAGTAACGAATCTAGATGTTTATTGTTGATTTGAATCTGAGTCGACGAAGATGGTGAACGTCAATAATAGCGTTGAGACTGTTAACGCCGCCGCTACAGCTATCGTCACCGCAGAGTCTAGAGTTCAGCCGTCGTCTGTTCAGGTACTTCCATGAAGAAGCTTCTAGTAATTTTCCAGTAATTTGAAATGTGTTTTTTTGCTTTAGATCAGTATTGCTTCCTTTCTTTCTTTTTCGTTTCCTTCGCGATTCCGAGATTTGTAGGCTTTGTGAAAACTTAGTGTGAAAACTTGGGGGTTTTCTTTAGTGTTTTGATTTGAATTTAGATGTACGATAAGTAAGTGATTCGGCTATAAAAGGATGATAAGAAATCGAAGAAGATTTCAAAAGCTAGATCCAACTTTCTAATTTTGTTCAATTCTAGATTCTAGATCAGAGCTAAGATTTATGCAATCGATGAGCTTAACTCTTTGATTTCACGACTTCATTGGTTTTATGATATCTTCCCTTTTTTAAAAAAAAAAAATTCCGGATTACAACTTTGTCTCAAAAAGGTGAAAAGATGAGTTGTTTTGCTTTGACAAAAGAATAATTACAATTCTAATGTGGATTGGCTTTTACAAGTCATAATAGCATTCATGATTAAAAGGTTAAAAGCGTTTCTATTCTCAGTTCATGTTTGGTTAATTTTTCCACAGAGTATAATTTCTTCAAAAGTGTAGCTACAA
Organism: Lepidium sativum; assembly: GCA_023374145.1. Classification (NCBI taxonomy): domain Eukaryota; kingdom Viridiplantae; phylum Streptophyta; class Magnoliopsida; order Brassicales; family Brassicaceae; genus Lepidium; species Lepidium sativum. The sequence continues at coordinate 30,902 of JAKUCM010001308.1, read as the reverse complement.
TGTTTCTTTTGGTAATTATTGCGAAACTATAAAAGATCATGTCTTATTTTTTACACGATTTAATGTTCTTTGTTACTTTATTTCAAAAAGCTTTCTACTTGGTGAAAAACATACACTACTCTTACTATGTCTCTCAAAAGGGATCAAGAAGATTCAAGAGTGTTTATATTTTGGATATTGTAGCTCATGAATCTAAGTTTTATGTGGTTTCATTGTATAGAAAGATAGATGGAGTAAATGTTGGAGCTTATGTTCGTGTTTTGGTTCTCAAAAGAAGAACAGTAAACGGATTGGTAATGCTGCACATGTACCTGAACCGGTTACATCTGGAGTTCCGATGGTTACAGTTCAGAATTCAGCCACTTCAACTTCGATAGTGCTTCCTTTTGTAGCTCCTCCTTCATCTCCAGCTTCGTTTCTTCGATCGGATCCTTCATCTGTCTCTCACTCACCTGTTGTTGGTCAACTTTCCCTTACCAGCAACACATTCTGTCCTAAGGAACCTCAATCAGTCTTCACTGTTGGACCATATGCTAATGAAACTCAGCCTGTTACTCCTCCGGTATTCTCTGCTTTTGTAACTGAGCCATCTACTGCACCGTACACTCCACCTCCCGAATCATCAGTCCACATAACTACACCTTCTTCCCCTGAAGTGCCCTTTGCTCAGTTACTTACATCTTCTTTGGAGCTAACTCGGAGGAATAGTAGTAGTGGGATGAATCAAAAGTTTTCATCTTCACATTATGAGTTCCGGTCTAATCAGGTGTGTCCAGGGAGTCCTGGTGGTGGTAATCTAATCTCTCCTGGATCAGTTGTTTCGAATTCAGGTACATCTTCTCCTTACCCTGGCAAATCACCCATGGTTGAGTTTAGAATTGGCGAACCTCCAAAGTTTTTGGGTTTTGAGCACTTCACAGCCCGTAAATGGGGATCAAGGTTTGGTTCTGGATCGATCACACCTGTTGGCCATGGTTCAGGGTTGGCTTCAGGCGCTCTGACACCAAATGCTCCGGAGATAATATCTGGAAACCTAACAACATCCAACAACACCACATGGCCACATCAAAAGCAGATCTCTGAGGTCGCGTCTCTAGCCAATTCAGATCATGGCTCTGAAGCCATTGTAGCAGATCACAGAGTTTCGTTTGAGTTAACAGGCGAAGACGTTGCACGTTGTCTAGCAAGTAAGCTAAATCGATCACACGACCGAATGAACAACAATGACCGGATTGAAACAGAGAACAATTCATTAACAGATAGAGGAAGAAGAAACAGATTCCAAAAAGTTGAAAGTACAGACAAATTGTCAGGAGATAGAGAGACCGAACAGCAGAGAATCAATAAGCTGAGTTCATCTTCGATCGGATCCAGCAAAGAATTCAACTTCGACAACACTAAAGACGAGAATATCGAGAAAGTCGCAGGAAACAGCTGGAGTTTCTTCCCAGGGTTACGATCTGGAGTCAGCTAAGCCTAACAGAAATAAAGAAGACAGTCTCTTCTTCTTATTCTTCTTCATTACCAAAGACGGAAATAAAAACCCAATAACAGAACCTTGAACAGAGATAAGTTATTGGGTTTCTAACAACTTATACAACACTGAATAAATAAGATTAGCTTTTGTAGGAACTTGGAATATTCTTCAAAATCTTAAGTCACCTCTAAATTTATTCTTCTTAGATGTCATTACACTGATATTAGTAGTTATGCTTTGTGAAATAAAAATCTTATTTTTGTTTATTTCTTCGTTTCCTTTAAGCTAATTCATACTGAAAGATGAACTTTGTGTTTATGATAAAAAAAACTGTGAACTACATAAACGACTAGATCCACCAAAGCAAAACATCAAAAGATCCTAAACCCAAACCGAACCAGACTAAACCAAAAAGAGAACAAACAAAAAAGACAACAAGAGCTCAGAACTAAACCGGCTTTAATTCTCCTTATTGGAACCATAATACCTTTTGAAGGCCCTAGGTAGATAAACCGGAATCAAAACACCAAAGAGATTAAACGACCAAATCCCCAAATTCACCGCCGCCAAAACTTTTCCGACGTACATCCGCCGCGCTGAAATAGTCCCCGTCCCTGGTCCCGTCCCATACTGCGGCGATGGTCTCGAGAACTCATGAAAAATCCACTCCACGAGCGAAAGAACTCTCCTTGCGTTATAAACAATCGGTACAAGGATCCTCGCAGGAGCAGAAAACCCACACGTGGCAGCTAATCCTTCCATGAAAACCTGACTGGCTAAAAGGAACACGTGCGGTGCAGCTGCGCTCACACCGCTCTTATCATCCTCTATCATTCCTTCGAAGATGTAACAGATCGGAATTAGAAGTCCGATGACCCCTGCCGATGCAACGTAGACACGGAAGATTTTGTTTGTGGAGCTTGTGAGAGAAGCGTCACGGTCTGGATTCTTGTGTGGAGGGAAAATTAACTTGGACATGAAGAAGAAGTAGATGAGTGAGAGGACTGCGAATATGAAATCTGTTATTGCTATGAGACCACTTGCAGCGAGAACGATGATTATTGCCAGGATGTTTAGTTGTCGGAATGAGAAAAATCCGGTGGAAACTGTTGAGGGACTTGAGGTCTCGCCATGAAGTTGTTCTTCTTTTGGTAAGGTTATGTCATTGTAAGTTGGACCAACGCCTCCCGACATTGTATTTGGGTTTGGAGTTGAGGTTTTCTGAGAGGAGATTCGTTTCTTCTTTTCTTCTTTTCTTCTTTTTCTTGGGAATTTATGGTGAGAAAATTTTGGGTGGAGAGAGAGGAAGCTAAAAAGTGTCAACAGTGGACACGTGGCGGATGGTTTGTTTCCACACTTCCTCTACTTTTGACTTGGTTTTCATTTTGAGGTCTTTGGCTTTGTTCTCCATTCCATGAGTTTGTTCTTTCAAAGCTGATATCAGAAGGCTTATCTTTTCTATGATCGAGAGGATTACTTCTCTGGATTTCTCTCCTACATATTTTGCCATCTTCTTCATCTTAGCAATCAAATTTGCAGCTCTATTCATGGTTCATGGAGATCACTGTCAGCAAACACTTTTAGGCCATATTTCTCCCAACGCCCTCTAGCTTCTTCTAGCACTTTTGCTTGTTCTCTTGCTCTTCTCGCTTCATCCTCAGCCCAATCCCTGCAAAAACAAAACTCGAACCCGTAAATGACCAGAAGTTAAAATTTTTTCTCAAAATTGGTTTTTCACATTCTCAATATGAAAGCTTTTGAGTTTTTGTAATTAATGTAAAGAAGCTGCGTTATTCTACAATTAAGAGTTACTTTTGGCTCTATCTAGACTTGAAAAGGGACAGTCCGTTCCGTTTTTGCTTCTTTCTGTGTAAGCTTTATTCATGCTCATTTGATTTGCTTGTCAAAGAAAGAAGAAATTTCAAATAGATATCTACTATACCTGGCTATGGATAACGCATTCCTCTCAACTTCAAGGTCATTTTGCAACCGTATTATCTCTTGGTTTTCATCAACTACTTGCTTTCGAAGTCTATCTTGGCTTTTAAAAACAGAGTTTGGTGTTTAGTCTCTAAGGATATGATTACTTAAGAAGTAAGAATCTCACCCACCAAAAGCAAGTGCTATTATTCCGTGCTCTCCAGCAGATAGGTCAGCTATAATGGCAGGCCATGCTTCTGGCTTTATTTTATCAATGTCAAGAAAACCAGAAAGTTGGTAGAGAGCTGTCAGAATTCAGAGTCATCTTCCAGCTTAAAAGATCCTGGCGTGTTAGAGGGCTGTGCAGAAATATATTGAGATCGGAAAAATCACACTTCCACCATGAAGCTAAAAAACTCGGTCAGAAATATATTGAGAAAAATAATGTTTTACAGTAACAAGTTTTAGATGTTTTTATCTTATGTAACACACAATCTTTTGTCTCAGAATCGTTATTATATTTATATTAATCAATGAAATTACATAAAAATAAATGATGAGGCATTTTCGCATCCGGATAAACAAAACACATGTGCACACATATACTAAAAAGTCGAAAATCTTAAATTTTGACCTGCCGACCAAAAAAAAAATTGATCTAAAACATTAAAACAACCATTTTGAAATTTGTGCGTTAATGCAAAATCAAAGTGGTCGTACAATTAGAGGCAAACCGTAACCGGGTCTAAGAGAAAGCATATACTTGGGGCAATGGCGATAACCGGGAGAAACCGAGATTTCAAACCGGGACAAAACCGAAGACAAAACAATCTTGTACTCCATTGCAGTCAAATTTCGACCGATACACATCCTTCCTCCAAATCCAAAGGGCATATAACCCATCTTATTCTTACAACCACCGTGCAAACTTCCGCCGAATCTCTCCGGCTTAAACTCGTTAACATCATCTCCCCATAACTCGACGTCATGATGCATCGCAACCACATCAATCCAAATGTTTGTACCATTAGGAATCACTCGTCCATTCACTTCAATGTCTCTCCGAGCTTGTCGTTGTGCGTTCGGTGCTGGTGGATATAGCCTGAGAACCTCATTCATCACCCAATTCATCTGCATAAATGATCCCATATTTTGTTAATTTATAATCCAAGATTTAAGTGAATAATTATCACTAATTACACGCACTTCACACGTTTTAGTTATGCAGAAAAAACAGATTCAATAATATGATATCTTTGGAAAAGAAACCGTTGGAATATTTTTTTTGGCTGAGGCAAATATATTTTGTATCCATACCAAAAAAATATATCTTGGATTAAATACTGCCATGTGACTTGTTTTTTTTTTTTGTAATTTGGAGATGACGTGGCGTTTAATTTATCCGTAGCGCAGTCGTTGACTAGGCGACGCGCCTCTATGCTTTGATCTTTTTGACTTCTATGTGACCGTTGACTTTGACAATAGTGGTCAAGTTTTGATTAATTAAAGTTTAAATGAAAATTTAACATATTTATATTTACAATCATCTCATCCTACGTGCATAAATTATTTCATTTATTTTTAAGAAAAATGTGAACATGCCAAACACTATTTTTTGAAGGCTAATGCATGGATATAAATTATATACTTAACCACGTGAATTTTTGTACTGTGTTTGGTATAGCGTACCTTCTTTAGTCCAGCAAGTTTGGTATATTCAATTTTGGAATCTCCGATGACTTGTTTGATCTCTTCTCTGATCGTGTCTTGCCACTCAGGATGGATCGCTAAAAGCATAAACGTCCACGTCAATGCTAAAGCCGTCGTCTCGTGACCAGCGAAGAAGAACGTTTTGCATTCATCTACAAGTTCCTTAGCCGTGAACTTCCCAACATGATCAGCCTTAAGCAACATTCCGAGAAGATCGTGGTTATCGTCTCCTTCGGCTAAAGTTCTCTTCCTTTCGTTTATGAAAGATAATAGAAGACTATCGATTTCTCGGCCTAGCTCCTTTGCTTTTAGGTTTTGCTTGTATCCGAAAATGTTACCAAACGGTACACCTACGTAGCGAGCTGAGTTGAATAGAGCGAATTGAACGGCTCTTAAGTGTTTAAGGACTTGTGTTCCGTTTTCTCCAGTGACTCCAAAGCTTGTCTTGGCGATGATTTCTCCGGCTGTTCCTATGATCTCACTCTCCATATCGAATTCAGGATTGCCTGAGTTTATCTGTTTGGTCCATCGGTCCAACATGTTGGACGTTGATTCCACCATCATATTTGTCATAGCCTATTGTTTGATACAATCAAATATAAAAGGTAAAGAGAAAATGAGAATTGTTCTAGTACGAAGCTTTGATTTGAATGAGTCTAAGTTTTAATCAAACTTATATCTTCCTGGTCTTTTCAACAACTTAAGACCTGGAAATTTCTATGTCACGGAAAATGGTGGCTCTTGCTTTTGGGACAAGAATATAAAGTCTAAATTGTTGAACTTAGATTAGTCATCTTATTAATTTTCAACGATTAGAAAAGGAAAAAAAAACAAGAGCTTAACTTTTTAAGTATTTTTATACCTTAAGATTAAGAGGAGCAAATGCAGGAGTGATGATGTGGCGATGACGTGTCCAATCATCTCCTTCAACCATAACCAAACCAGTACCAAACATTGGCTCTCTGTCTTTCTTAAATACATTTGGCTTTCCCCAACTTTTCCCTAATACACCTTTCGACATAACACTTAAGAATTCAGGATCTGCAACGTACACAAATGGCTCAATCCCTAGCCAGTAGACGAATACTTTCCCTGCATTGCACAACACGGAACCAATAATATTGCGTTAGTGATTTGTATTATATGGCTCAAAAGTCACGAACGTAAATGGTTTTTTTTGGTAACCAAGAGGTCCGGACCTCGGGCCCTAATCAATTAAACTGTATGCTCAGACCATGTGACCTAGTGAAAATGACTTGTGCATATCACACTTGAGGAAAATCGATATCTAACTTAAATCACTAGGACGACTTTCTCCTCGAGTGAAATCCACTAAACCACTTTGTTGTCACAAACGTAAATATGAGAATGGAGATTGATAAGTTACCGTATTGTTGTTGCCACCTAGCGAAATGTGGAAGTGCAATGGAGTGAATGTCATGGTTGATAATGGAAGAAGATTTGGTCTTATTATCAACCATTACCGAAGCCATCTTCAACTTCTTCATGTCATTAAGGTTTCCTAATGGAAAACTAGGCGGAGGACCAACAAAACCTTTTGCTCTAAGCTTCATTAGAGCTCGAACTGGCAATATCCAGCAACGCAAAAAGAGCTTCAACAACATAAGGCAAATAACTATGAAGAAAACGTTGAGAAACATGTACCAAAGTTGAAACTCCATTTGTAATCAGTATCTCTTAGAATATGTAAGAACAGATATATACTTCTTTTTTTGATAAAATTTTGAAGAACAGATATATACTTCTTTTATTGATAAAATTTTGAAGAACAGATATATACTTGTGAATATATTTAAATATTTGTGAAAGTTTTGTAAATGAGGAAGTGATATAAGTTCAATAAAGGCTGTTGTTTGTAGATGTAATGTAACATGAGAATAAACTAAATGAGGTATTTATAGATGTGTCGAGGTTGGGATGTTATAATTATGTCAGACTTTGACCAACGAAACTCGCTTCGCTTCTTTTGTTTATTATTCATTTGGATTTTTATTTTATTCTAATGTTGGTACATATAACGTTTCTTTACCATTTTCTGGTCAAACATTATCGGCATTTTGCCTCCTTTTTTTTTCCTTTTGAATCTATAGATCTTTACACAATTTTTCGGTTGTTGTTGCCTAGTTACTTTCTTCGGCTGCTTTTTTGAACTTGTGAAAGTTATGTGAATGTATGAATGCATATGTGTTGTATTTTAATTTTTTAATTGTAGTTTTTTTGTCAACGATAAAATCTACAACTTAAATCCTTTCTAATTGCTCTATTTTTTAACTTTCATATGTAGTAAGCTGAATTGTTAGCCATGATAGGTAAGATCCGAAAAACTCAACAATATTTTTATTTTTATATAAACTGTCAAAAATGGCTTATTATCATTTTTTTTGTCAATTAATCTATTGGTTTTTAAGTCCCCTCTTAATACTGCAGGTAGAGAGTTCGATCTCTAGTGCCTTAAAAATTTGTACAGTGACTATACCACTGGACCACCTGTCCTCGGTGCTTATTATCGTTTTTGACCTGAAAAATAATTTGTATTATAACTGGTATACTACGTTTTAAACTGAAACGCTGACTACCATATATTAGATATACGTTTTTCCTTATGAGTTTTCTAATATTTTTCCATTTTATGATTTATATATTTTTGGCCTTAATAACATATAAATAAAAAATTTATAATTTATATAAACAAATTTGTTTCGAAAATATGTATTCTTTTCAACAGAATCATTTTTTTGACTAAAGTCATCTTCTATGTTTTTCCATTTCTTTATAAAGTTTTCTTCATTTACATTTATTTTTACAAAGTGCAAAATTAAAGTTATGACTAACGACCTAGGTTGTCATAATACAACAAGTGTCAATAGTCTATGAGACAATCCGCAGAATAAGAAAACTGTATTAATAGCTAAAAGTAAGAAAGTATGGCTACTATCTTTTTAATATGTTGATGCAATAAAAGAAAAAACTAAAAAAATTCTGTTAATTAATGAAGAATTTGGACCCAAAAATTTGTTAATTCAAATTTTTTTTCTGAGATCATACACGATATGGGTTTAAACATAGAAATGATTATCAATTTGGTACTTTAGAAGAATTGATTCTAATTTGGACCAACATGAGAACTTGTTATTCAACTGGAAATCATTAGACTATTTGCATCTAATTTCTAAAATATTTTTGACATGTTAAAAGAAACTGCTTATAAAAAGTAAAATCATTTGGATTTTAGTTGTAACAGCAATATAAAAAATTACGCGTAAATCACGATCAAGTGAGAATGAACATGTGGTAAGTCCTTTAACTTCGAATGTAATAATGACACAGAGATTCTATATAAAGATCTAATAACATCTTTATTGGAGTTAATAAGAATTCTTAACAATATAAAAATAAAAAATAATAGAAAAGTATGAGAGAAAAGAGAGGAGAGATTCTTAGAACAGGATTACCAGGAGAATGTAAATGAGTTTTTTAAAATTAAAATATTATTAAAATTAGAAACTCAGCTTAGAAAAAGGAATGTAGTTTCTTAAACAAGAAACGAGCTCTACTTTTTAGAGACTATGACTCACTTTTTTTTTTTTTTTAATATAATGATTATTAAATGTTGAGAGACTCTAATTTAGAGTTCTTCAATAATGTTGGTCTTAATGAACCAAATTAAGAACCTAGATTTCTTAAATAAGAAATCTTGTCCTATCTGTGTCATCATTTAATTGACCAATTTTTAAAATAAAATAAAATTTAAACAACAAATAAACTTTTATAAAAATATTAATATTTTAATATTTTAAAACCTCATATCAATAGAGGTGGTCTAATAGTTCCAATGTGAAATCCTTACGCTTCACTCGTTTAGCCCAAAATTGGATCAAACCACACATCACTTAATATATTATGGATTCTAACCACATAACATTGTATTGTAGCATCTGTTACGTGGACCACTGGATATCTTTGTCAGCATAGTATAGCCTTTGTCTTTTGTACTTTTTTTTTGGTAGTTTGAGATCTATTAAAAAGGCACGTGCGTCTTATATAATAAAGGAATAGTTACGTAAGCTATTTATTTATTATATGGTTGCAATTATACATTTCATTTTATAGAAAAAGTTCGATCTGAAGCAAATAAAGTGTTTATAATTAGAAAGAGATCAAAGTCAAACGTTTATAGCGTATGAATGAACTAAGAACCGTTTTTTAAATCAGACGCGGACTGCTATTACGACTTCAGACAAGAATACAAGTTCTGACAAATATTAACTAATTATTATGAGGTCCTCTTTAAACACCCTTGTTATTTTTATTTTTTAAGTCCAAATAAACATCTGATTTTCTTATTTGTTCTTAGTTATCAGAAAATTCTATTTGTTCACCTATGTTTTGAGTATGATCTTTTGGACATATATACGTACCAAAACCATGATCAAATAATAATATTCGTTCGATCTAAATTAATATTTCTAATCGATTCTCAACAAAATAAACTGTTTGGATTAAGTAGTCAGAAATTTAAAAAAGTTCTTTTGGTAAGAGTTGGAAATTTAAATTCTTCATAAATTTTTGTCAATTTCCGTCCATTTTCAGTGACATAGTAACCATTTTTACCTCAGTCACTGTGAAAGACTTTTCTTGAGTTTGCTTGGACCTGAGACAAGGCAGATTCACCTTTCAGTTCAAGAATGAAGAAGATCTTCAGATGGTGTTGAAGAACAGACCTTACCACTTTGCTAAGTGGATGCTGATTCTCCAAAAGTGGGAACCCTCAACTACTGAATCCTTTGCCTCGCTCATTCCTTTTTGGATACAATACAAGGAATCCCACTTCATCTTTGGTCAGAGGAAACTCTCTCAAGCATTGGTAAGGATATTGGACACTACGAAGAATGTGAAATCACTAATACATTAGCTAGAATGAAGGTATCCGTTAATGGATTACAACCTCTCATATTCACAGCCTTGGTTGAATTTGTTGGTTAATTCCAATATTAGAAATATATATTCTTTAAATAAAGGGTAGTTTGTTCAAAGAGAGAAATGGAAGTTTACCATTTCATATATGTTTAGGAGTTGTCTAAACCTATATATAAAGATCCTTAGGAGTTGTCTAAGAGATCACAAGAGAAGAGATTTAGTTTTTGTGTAAGGTTTTCTAAATCAATAAGAAGGGTAGTTTTTATACATAATCTCTTGAAACAAAACAGATCATTACAAGTTTTCTTTGAACGGGTATTAGAGCTCTCGTTGCGAAACTTGGAAGAAAAGTTACAGAGTGTTTGGATCAAGAGGATGATAGACACGGTGGAGGATCCACCATAAACGAGTGGTAATGATACATCGTCAATAGGAAGAGACCTAAAAAGCCCCATTCTCTCATCGACAAACTACACTGTTTGGTCTATACGAATGAAGGTAATTCTACGAGTGAATGATGTATGGGACACAATAGACCTGGCTCAACATATATGAAGAAGAACAATGTTGCAGTTGCATTAATTTTTCAATCTATACATGAAGCCTTGATCTTGCAAGTTGGCGAGCAAGACACATCCAAGAAGTTGTGGGATGCAATAAATGCAAGACATCTTGGAGTTGATCGCGTGAGAGAGGCACGACTCCAAACTCTCATGGCAGAATTCGAAAGGTAGAAAATGACAGAGGCAGAGAGCATCGATGTGTTTGCTGGACCTTGTGTCAAAATCAGTTTCTCTAGGGATGAGTATTGAAAAATCCAAAGTCGTTAAACGATTTCTAACCGGCCTGCCTGGAGGTAAAAATTTATTCATATTGTTGCATCTCTTGAACAGGTCCTAGATCTTAATTCCACAAGCTTTCATGACGTTTTTGGGAGGCTTAAAGCTTATGAAGAAAGAGTCCTTGCAGAGACACGAGAAGGAGAACATGGAAAGTTGATGTACGTGTCAGACACAAAACCGAGACAAGGAGGATTTGGTAATAATTGTGATTCAAAATTTGATGGTTCTGAAGCTACGGGTTCCAAAAATCAGAACATAGGAGGTGTTCCTTCTCGAGGCAGAGGAAGACGAAGTAATAGTGGCACATGTCGAGGTAGATCCAACTATCAACACTGAGAAATAGAAGCAGGTCACAACCAGACCAAACTCAGAAGGATATGTCAAAGGTTCGATGTTGGAGATGTGATAAATATGGACACTTCATAAACCATTGTCCCGAACGGCCTCCAAGAGATCAAGAAGCTCATGTAACGGAGACACAAGAAGCATAGGCACTGTATATGCATGAGGTGGTTTTTCTAAATGAAGATAAATTGTTCCCAAAGAAGATTAACACACATGAGAAAGATGATTGTGTGTGGTATTTAGACAATGTAGCAAGCAACCATATGACAAGAAACATAACTTCTTCACTACTCTTGATGAAGCTGTGAAGGGCAAGGTGAAATTTGGTGATGGATCACAAGTAGACATTGAAGGAAAAGGTTATGTTGTCTTCATGGGGAGTACTAGAGGGAAAAAGATAGTCAAAGATATATATTACATTCCAAGTCTTAAGCACAATATAATCAGTCTTGGACAGGTAACTGAGCATAGATGTGAAGTTAAAATGAAAGGAAACACTTTGGTGAGGAAGGATCCAAAAGGAAAACTAATAGCCAATGTCACAAGGTCGGTTAATCGTCTCTACAAAACACTCATGGAGATACATATGACAAAGTGTATGCGGATAGATAGGAGGATATTACTCAGACTTGGCATCCACATTTGGGACATATCAGCAAGGGTGTGATGAAGAATATGGTAGATAAAAAGAAGGTAGAAGGCTTAACATAATTCACGACAAAATCAAAAAACAGACTAGAAATACATTTCCAAATCAAACCTCCTATCGTGCGTCAACACTTCTTGAGTTGGTCTATGGAGACTTGTGTGGACCAATATCACCACAAACACCATATGTAAATTGGTATGTCTTTGTTTTAATTGATGATTTTTCAAGATATATGTGGTCAATGTTGCTCAAAGAGAAGAGTGAGGCATTCATATGTTTCAAAAAATTCAAGATACATGTGGAAGCGCAAGCTATGAGATATATTAAAAGTTTTCATACAGATAGGGGTGGTGAATTCATGTCACTTGAGTTCACTAAATTCTGTGAAAATAACGGAGTAAATCGACACTTGACAGCTCCATATACACCACAAAAAAATAGTGTGGTAGAAAGAAGAAACCAAACTCTAATAGAGATGACGAGGAGTTTGCTAAAAATTATGGGAGTTCCAAATCATCTATGGGGAGAAGTGGTATGTCATGCAACATACATAATAAATCGAGTTCCTACCGAGGCATTAATAGGACAAACACCATACGAATGTTTTAAATCTAAGAAACCAAACATTGAGCATTTGAGAATCTTTGGTTGTGTCGCTTATGCCAAAATAAATGGACTAGGGCAGAGGAAACTTGATGATAGATCGAAGAAGGTGGTGAATTTAGGTACTGAACCATGATCTAAAGCATACCGTCTTTATGATTCGAGAGCCAACAAGATAATTATGAGCATGGACGTTGTATCTGATGAAACAAAAGGTTGGAACTGGAATGAAGAAGAGCGAAGAGGAGAAGAACCAGGAGCATTCTCTGTTTATCAAGCTCCATTGAACAAACCAGAACATATGAGCAAGACCAAGTAACGGACCAGCCTGAATCACAGCCCCTCGGAACAAAGCATGAACATACCGACATACATGAAGAAAACGAAGAAGAAACGGTGAATGTAGAAGGAGGAGAACAACCTGAATCTGACTATGAAGCTGGACATGAGATGGAATTCGCAGGTTCTCAAAATCATGTGACGCAGCAAGTGACAACACGAACTGGACGAGTTGTAACAAAACCAAAAAGATTTGATGATTTTGTTTTGTTGGATAAGTGTGAAGGGGGGAAATTACTCTTCACTGTCGATGGAGAACCTGAAAAATATGAGGAAGCAACAAAGATAACAGAGTGGGTTGAAGCAATGATGGCTGAGCTAGAGTCCATTAGAAAGAACAAAACATGGACTCTTGTGGATAAACCAAATGGAATCAATCCTATTGGACTCAAGTGGATCTTCAAGATCAAGAGAAGAACTGATGCTACTATAATAAAGAACAAAGCAAGATTAGTCACAAAGGGGTACATTCAACAACATGCGATAGATTTTGATGAAGTTTTTGCCCTAGTAACTAGATTGGAAACCATTCGGTTATTGATATCTCTTGCAGCAAGCAATGGCTGGGAAATTCATCATTTGGACGTTAAAACTGCCTTCCTAAATGGTGATCTAACCGAAGAAGTGTTTGTAACACAACCTGAAGGATTTGAGAAGAAAGGACAAGAAAGTAAACTGTACAAGTTGAGAAAAGGCTTGTACGGATTACGTCAAGCTCCGCATGCGTGGAACCTAAAGCTAGACTTCACGTTGAAAGAAATCGGCTTCACTAAGTGTAATAAACAGCCATCGGTTTATTAAAAGAAAAACAGGAAAGACATTCTAATTGTTTCCATATACGTCGATGACTTATTTGTAATAGGGACTTCGGTTCATATCATCAAGCAGTTCAAGGAAGATATGTCAAGAAGATTTGAGATATCTGATCTTCGGAGACTATTGTATTACTTGGGAATTAAAGTTATACAAGGAACTGATGGAATTTGAAAAAAGCAAGAAGGCTATGCTCATGGGATACTCTCGGACAATAACATGGAAGATTGTAACTCAACTCAAATTCCCATGAATCCAAATCTGAAATTGTCAAAAGCCAAAGATGAAGCTGAGATCGATGCAACACAGTACCGAAGATCAATAGGATGCCTAAGATATCTACTTCATACACGTCCGGATCTAGCATATAGTGTCGGTATGCTAAGTAGATATATGCAGAGTCCAAGAACCTCACACGGACAAGTTCTTAAAAGCATCCTTAGATATGTAAAGGGAACTACCAAATATGGGTTGTTTTAAGAGAAATGGGACGAGTAGAGTTATTGGTTAATGTTATAACAACCATAATATTAATATTGATGATGGAAGAAGCACCTCTTGACACTCTCTTCGTGTGAAGCAGAATTTATGGCTGCTACAAAACCTGCGAAGCAAGCCATATGACTTGGAGAACTGCTAGGAGATATCTTAGGAAGAGACAATGAGAAGGTAATTCTAAAGATTAACAACAAGTCAACCATCACATTAACAAAGAATCCGGTGTTTCACAGAAGAAGTAAACACATACTCGAAAAGTATCACTTTATACGAGAATATGTGGAGAATCAGATGATCGAGGTGAATCACGTTCCTGGAGTTGAACAAAAGGCAGACATACTCACAATGCCATTGGGTAGGATCAAGTTCGGCGAAATGAGAAGTTTGATTGGAATTGAAGAGATAAGTTCATCCGAAATTCATTTTGGAATTAAGGGGGTGAATGTTGGTCAATTCCAATATTAGAAGTAGAAATTGTCTTTAAACAAATGGTAGTTTTTAAAGACAGAAATGGAGTTTACCATTTCATATAGGTTTGAGAGTTGTCTAAACCTATATATAAAGATCCTTAGGAGTTGTATAAGAGATCACAAGAAAAAGAGATTTAGTTTTTCTATAAGGTTTTCTAAATGGGTAATTCTTATACATAATCTCTTGAAAGATAACAGAGCATTATAAGTTTTCTTTGAGAATTTGCTGATGGGACAATAGTCACAGCTTACCTCGTTTATGAAAAATTGGGTATATACTGCCACTTGTGCCACCGTCTAAGCCATGAAGATAAAGACTGTGATGCGAATGAATTTTCTACAACAAGGCAGAACATTCCGTTGCTGCAAAATGAAAATGAAAGTTAGATTCAGACTGATACTTCAAGCAAGCGAGAATTTTGGAGTCAAAGGAGATTTGATGTGTCACAACAATATAGAAGAATACCTCCATTCCTTTCCAGAAAAGAAGATTCACGGCTAAGGTGGACCTCATCGGGTCAGATATGAAAGAATCCTACTATATCCCATGCCTCCTTCTCTAGCTCTTCACGAGACGGAGGACATAAAGCTTCTAATAATCACTTTAAGGACTCAACTCCTAGATCACACATGCGGAATACCATGAAAAACCCACTCACTGTGTGGAGAGAAGTTCCAAAACAACCTGAAAATTTGGGAGTTAAACTACATGTTGAGAAGGAAATGGGGGAACCGCAAAGAGCGAGAAGACCTCCTCTCGAAAGAGAATATGAACAAGTTAAAGTTGAGGCCAAAATTCCACCTAAAACTCTAGCAGTTGCTATGGAGGCCCTCAAGGATGTAATGAAGCAATATGCCACTTGTGCTGATCCCAATGAAAGCAAAGTCAGGCAAGAAAGAACCCTTAAGACAATTATTTCAAGCGAGTTTTGTGAAACTGCCATTCTAATGGAAAAAACAGCAATGACTAGGTCATCTCGGGTGCACCAGGAAACACCATGATAAGAACCACATGTGACGCGAAATCCCGAAAGAATCGTCACTCCAAGTTGTAAGGATAGTCCTTGGTCTTCAAAGAATTTGAGTAACCCCCACCTTAGCTATATCAAACCTAAGATTGTTGTTGTTTCAACTCGCCTTCAATTAAGCAAGGTGGTGGAACCACATAATGTTGACTCGAGTAGCCCCCACCTTTAGTATATTAAACCAAAGATTGTTGCTATTTCGACTCGCCCCTTCAAGCCAATGGCTAATAATGGCCACACAAGTGTGATGAAAATCACTTGATAAACCAGCTTGATCCCTTGGATATGACACACCAAGAAAGATCGAAAAGTTCACAAAGAACAAAATGAGAATCACTCTCAAATTTATTGATAAAAAGTTGGATCCTCACAAATGAGAATTACATGAGTTTATAAACAAGAGAAAGGACTCTCTAAATTCCTCTAAACTTTTTGAATGTCTTAAATATGAAAAGTAAAGACTACTAAGTAAATGACAAGTAAATGACACAATTTACTATGACTTGAATGAGAAGGACTCTTGAACTTTTGACCTCCAAAATTTCTTTTAGTCTTCCAAATTTGTCACTATTCATGGGCTAGACTTTAAGAGTTGATTTAGGACTTCTCTTGTACTTGTAGAAGGCTCAAAGTGGTTTGGACTTGGCAAATATAAAGTCCAATGGATTCCTTATGTTGTTCTTTGTCCAAAAGGCTTTGAATAAATCCACAAATACTCTCCTTGATTTGTTTAGTCCATGATCTTGTAATTGGACCGACTGGAATCTCCAAAGCTCTCTCGTGATCTTCATTGCTTAGCTCCAAGTTCTCCTTAGCTTCCGTTCTGTTTTCCCCTTTCTCTTGAAAAGGATTTGACCTCAAATCAAGTTCATCTGCATCAAAAGGAATCAAGTCATAAATGTTAAAGCTATAACTGATTTTGTACTCACTTGGAAGGCCTATCTTGTAGGCGTTTTCATTAATCTTTTTCAAGACTCGAAATGACCCAATGACCCTTGGCATTAGCTTAGACTTCCTTTGAGCTGGAAATCGTTCCTTCCTCATGTGAGCCCAAACTTTGTCTCCGGGTGTAAAGCTCTTTCCACGCCTTCCTTTGTTGGCTTGCTTTTGATATTGCTTAGTCTTTTGCTCAATGTTAAGCCTCGTCTTTTCATGAAGCTTCTTGACCATCTTAGCTTTCCTTTTCCCATCTACTTGAATGCTCTATGCACATACAACAAAGCCTAGAAACACAAGGTTATCCGAACAAAAGGTACACTTTTTCAAGTTAGCATATAGGTTTTTCTTTCTTAGTACACCTAAAACCGATTTCAAATTCTCATTGTGTTCTTCCAAACTTTTGCTAAGAACCAGAATATCATCAAAGTAGACAACCACAAACAAACCAATAAAATGTCTCAAAACATGGTTCATTAACCTCATGAACGTGCTGGATGCATTAGTTAATCCAAAAGGCATGACTAACCACTCATAAAGACCATGTTTTATTTTAAAAGCTATTTTCCATTCATCACCCTCTTTCATTCGAATTTGGTGATATCCACTCTTAAGATCAATTTTAGAAAAGATACAAGAACCATGTAGCTCATCTAACATATCATCTAAGCGAGGAATTGGGTGTCTATACTTTACCGTGATATTATTGATGGATCTACAATCAACACACATGCACCAAGTTCCATCCTTATTAGGAACTAGTAAAACGGGCACGACACATGGACTCATGCTCTCACGGATATATCCTTTCTCCATCAGCTCACTCACTTGCCTTTGCAACTCCTTTGTCTCTTCCGAATTGGTTCTATAGGCTGGACGGTTTGAAATGGATGCTCCGGGTATAAAGTCTATTTGATGCTCAATCCCTTGGATAGGAGGTAAACCACTAGGGTTCTCCAAAATCCTGCAACAAAGAAGAAACACCACTAGGCAAACCGGGGTCAAGGTTAGTAGAACTCATAAAGACCTCTTTATACATAAGTAAAAATATAGGCTGATGTGAAACCAAAACTCTCTTTATCTCACTTGACCTCACAAAGAAATTTTGGTGTTTTCTCTCTTTTCTCTCTTTGTGTGTTTCACTCATAAGCTCACTATTTTTTTTGTGTTTCTCTCTCAATCTCACTCTCTTTTTAGTGTTTTGTGTTTGAGTCACTCATATTTCTCTCCTCTCGTTGCTTTAGAAGCAAATAATCTTGGTAGATCTCATTAGGAGTCATAGGAACAAGCGTAACCGTTTTCCCCTCATAACCAAATGAATGCTTGTTGGTGAAACCATCATGAACAACTTTCCGATCAAACTGCCACGGTCTCCCAAGAAGAATGTGCCCAGCCTCCATTGGCACAATATCACAAATCACTTCGTCCTTATACTTCCCAATGCTAAATGGAACCACAACTTGCTTTGACACTTTGAGTTCTCCAAACTCACTTAACCATTGAAGCTTATACGGCTTGGGATGTTTTCGAGTAGTCCATCCCAGTTTCTCCACAAGTGTAGTACTCGCCACATTCGTACAACTCCCTCCATCAATTATAAGACTACACACCTTATCAAGAACAAGACATCGCGTGTGGAATAGATTCTCACGCTGCACGTTCTCCTCTAGTTTACCTTGCACACTCAAAGACCTTCTAGCTACCAAAAGATCACCTTTGGTTGCAGGTACTCCAAGATAGCCTTATGCAACATATCTTCCAATTCCACATAGTGTTGCATCTCTACTTGGTCTTGGATCTCACAATTTAAACCACTAAGAAATCTGGCCATGGTAGCCTCATGATCTTCGTCTATATCGGCTCTCATCATAAGTATTTCCATCTCTTGAAAATATTCCTCCACACTTCGGTTGCCTTGCACCAATCTCCTAAGTTTTTGATGTAACTCTCGGTGATAGTGACTAGGAACGAACCGTCGTCTTATCAAGGTTTTCATGTCTTCCCAAGTCTCAATGGGTCTTTCTCTTTTTCTTCTCCTGCTTGTCACCACTTGATCCCACCAATTAATAGCATAATCATAAAATTTAGTGGCTGCAACTCGTACCTTGTTGAGCTCAGAATAGTTTTGACAATCAAAAACGAGTTCAATTTTTTTCTCCCATTCGAGATAGGCATCTGGATCGTTCTTTCCTTGAAATGATGGAATTTTCAGCTTACGTCCCCCTAAATTATCTTCATCCCGACCTATTTCTTCTCTAGCTTGTCTAGGTCTCCTTCGACTCGAGGTAGATGAGTGTCCATCTTGACCATAGTAGTCAACACCGCATCTTTGTACTTCCGCCGGTGGTGGATCTCCTTGTACGTTAGGCAGCCGAGGTTTTTGCCTAAGTGTTATCTCATTTTGAACTTGATCCAAACGTTCATTGACGGCTTCCATCTCAACTCTCAACAAACGGGTCATCTCTCTCATCAAAGCTTGAATTTGGAGATTTGGAATTCCTTGTATTTGCGCACCCTCCGGATTGTCGTTATTGTCGTTTGACATACTTAGAACCTGTAAAAAAGATTTGTTAATATAAAAATGCCTCAAAATCTCTCAAGTGTTTGACACACAAGTGTTTCTCTCAAATTATTGGTTTTCTCTCAAATATTCTCACAACCTTACGCCTTTTTCCTCACTTTTTGAATCTCAAAATGTTCTTAAAAACTAATCAAACACTCTTTGATTTGTTTTCCCCAAGTTTCAATGACCTAACAAATATCACACAACTCAAAGTATTAGATAGATCTTGGTACACAAACAAACAACAAACAAGATTTTTTTTTTAAATAATAGAAGATGAAGAGTTTTTTTTTTCTTTTTTTTTTCTCTTTTTTTTTTTTATTTTTTTCTTGATTTTTTTTTGTTTTTTTTTATTTAATTAATTAAGAAGAAAGTATGAAAAGATAAAAGTTGGAAAGATAGAAAATGAAAAGATAAAAGATGAAAAGATCGAAGATGAAGAAATAGAAGATGAAAATATAGAAGTTGGAAAGGTAGAAGATGAAAAGATAGAAGATGACTAGATAGAAAATGAAAAGATTAACTAACTTAGAAGTGTGCTCTGATACCAAATGATGCGAAATCCCGAAGGAATCATCACTCCAAGTTGTAAGGATAGTCCTTGGTCTTCAAAGAATTTGAGTAACCCCCACCTTAACTATATCAAACCTAAGATTGTTGTTGTTTCAACTCGCCTTCAATTAAGCAAGGTGGTGGAACCACAGAATGTTGACTCGAGTAGCCCCCACCTTTAGTATATTAAACCAAAGATTGTTGCTATTTCGACTCGCCCCTTCAAGCCAATGGCTAATAATGGCCACACAAGTGTGATGGATCCTCACAAATGAGAATTACATGAGTTTATAAACAAGAGAAAGGACTCTCTAAATTCCTCTAAACTTTTTGAATGTCTTAAATATGAAAAGTAAAGACTACTAAGTAAATGACAAGTAAATGACACAATTTACTATGACTTGAATGAGAAGGACTCTTGAACTTTTGGCCTCCAAAATATCTTTTAGTCTTCCAAATTTGTCACTATTCATGGGCTGGACTTTAAGAGTTGATTTAGGACTTCTCTTGTACTTGTAGAAGGCTCAAAGTGGTTTGGACTTGGCAAGTATAAAGTCCAATGGATTTCTTATGTTGTTCTTTGTCCAAAAGGCTTTGAATAAATCCACAAATACTCTCCTTGATTTGTTTAGTCTGTGATCTTGTAATTTGACCGACTGGAATCTCCAAAGCTCTCTCGTGATCTTCATTGCTTAGCTCCAAGTTCTCCTTAGCTTCTGTTCTGTTTTCCCCTTTCTCTTGAAAAGGATTTGACCTCAAATCAAGTTCATCTGCATCAAAAGGAATCAAGCCAGAAATGTTAAGGCTATAACTGATTTTGTACTCACTTGGCAAGCCTATCTTGTAGGCGTTTTTATTGATCTTTTTCAAGACTCGAAATGATCCAATGACCCTTGGCATTAGCATAGACTTCCTTTGAGCTGGAAATCGTTCTTTCCTCATGTGAGCCCAAACTTTGTCTCCGAGTGTAAAGCTCTTCTCCAGTAGAGCATTGCCGTAAGGAACAAGACAGAGCCTCAGCCATGTTCCATGTAGGACCAATATATAATGGTAATTCGGTCACTTTACGTGAGCTTTACCTTCCTAGCTGCAGAAAAACTGACAACACAATACTTTGCAAAACCATCTTCTAAGAGGAAGTTAAATTTAGAAATTACTACTACTACTACATGCCACCATGGGAGAAGAATAAGCAGAAACCTACTTGTTGTTGATGAAGAAGGAACGAGCCAGCCAAGACTGCTATTTTTGATTCCTATAGTCAACAAGAAAAAGATGGATTTTTGGAATCCATCACCTCATGCTCCTTAAATATGTTGAGCTGGAACTGTCAAGGTTTAGGAAATCCTTTGACAGTTCGACGAAAAAAGGAGTTGTCGTCTCGATACGCTCATATAAAATTGTTGCAACAGATTATATCAGTCAATCAATCGACATCCATTCCGGGTAGAGCTATAGCGGACAACGTTCTCATCACACATGAAGTGCTCAACACCCTTAAAACATCATAAGCAAGAAAACATGGATCTCTATTTGTCCAAAGTGACATGAGGTAGGCCTTGAATGGGGTTTTATAAGGCGGGTTGTATAGAAACTAGGATTCCTTGAAACATGGGTGAAATGGGTAATGGAATTCATAACATTTGTCACTTGTATATTTATTATAAATGGATCAGCTATGTGCAGTGTGGTACCGCAGAGAGGTGTGAGACAAGAGGATCCACTATCGCTATATATTTTATTCTTTGTAGTGAGGTTCTAATAGGACTCTGCAACAAGGCACAAACAGAAAATAAGATGCTCGGTCTAAAAGATTCACAAGGCACCCCACATATAAATCAACTTCTCTTTTCTGACAACACTATGTTCTTTTGAAAAGGCAACAAACAAAGCCTAAAGACGCTAATAGAGGTCCTAATGAAGTATGAAAGGCATCTGGTCAAATGATAAACCGTCAGAAATCTTCAATCACTTTCTCAAAGAAAACTACCCTAGTAGAAAGGGAAAGAATAAAAGCGGAACTACAAATAGAGAGAGAAGGTAGAAAGAGTAAGTACCTAGGCTTACCAGAATATTTTTACAAGAAGAAAAAAAATTGTTTTGCTGAAATCGTCGATAGAGTGAAACGAAGAAGTGTTAGTTGGGCATGTAAATTCTTATCTCAAGCTGGAAAACAAGTAATTGTTGAAGAGTGTACTCACTTTTATGCCTTTATATGCAATGTCCTATTTCTTGTTACCAGTTTCTTTGTGCAAACGATTCTAATTTGTACATACAAGATTCTGGTGGGACTCCAATCCTAAAAAGAAAAACATGGCATAGGCAATAGGTGATAATCAGTCGGTGAAAGTCTAGGAAGATCCTTGGCTATCTACCTCGCTGAATATTTAGATATTTGTACCACCTCCAGCGGGTAATGAGAACCTCCTCGTGGCGGAACTTATCAATTCTGAATAAAAGGATTAGAATGTGGAAAAGATTCAATCTGTTATCCCAAACCTGGAACGAGAAACACTACAAGAATACATACAATTTACAACTCCAAATTTCACCATATCATGATCATAACGGATAAATCGTTGTGAATTCGTTGTAAAATTAACAACTCTCTATTTTCGATGTTAGTGCGTCGTAAATGAGACATTGTAATTGCATTGTAAGATATGGAAGACGTTGTAAATTTGTTGTAAACAAAAATGACGTGAACGGGTTGTAAACTTTGCAACGAAGTAACATCGCTGTTTACAATGATTTTACAACTCCAAATAGTTAATAACGAATTAGAGACTACCATGTTTACAACTAATTAGGAACAAAATACTTTACAACGAAATAAGGACGAAACTTTTTACAGCTAATTAGAGAAATATATTTACTTCGAATTAAGGACTTATTTGTCAAAAAATTTAGGGACAAAATATATTTTTTAAGAAAATGAAAATATTTATATAAATTTTGTGATTTAATAATCTTAGGAAATGTATTATTTTAATAAAATTTGATTTTAAAATGTTTTTATAAAATTATCAAAATTACAAAACATTTATAGTAGAAGTTCATTGAACATATTCATACTACGGTCGACTTGATTTTCCAAAATTTTAGATCTCGAGGTTCCGAAGTCAACGTCCAATGCCTTCGTTGCATGGGGATTGTCCACAACCAAAATATCTAACATATACTCCATTGCTGCAAACTTCTGATCCGTCGTTTATTGTTTCTTTAGCTCCGCTATTTCTTCATGTGAAACCTTCAACTGACTACGGAGAGAGCTTTCCCTTATCCAATTAGATGTAACTCTCGGGACATTTTGGGCGAATCCTATTCAAATAATCTGTCATTTATGCTTTGGAGCAATCTGGAAAAAACGTTTAGTTATAAGAATAAGAATTATATAACTTATGATTAACTATATATTAATATAAAATACTTAATAATGTGTACCTGCTTATAAAGTGTGTTGATTTCAGGAGTACTCTATTCCACAAGAGTACCATCTTGGAATTCTTGGGAAAGTTGAGTCTGACGCTCCTGAACCGTAGCTTCAACCTAGCTGTATAGCCTATCACATCGAGGATCAATAAAAACTCCAAAATTTTTACTATTAGTAACTATGTACAAATCTGAAAGAGAAGGAATATGTCCTATCTTTTTAGCATACAAAAGTAAAACTTAGTTAAATATTAAATAAGTTGTAAAAGAAATGAACTAAATATTTTAGTTAAAAAAAAAAACTTACTATCTATATAGCTACTCCGCCAAAAAGCATATGTCCTGTAGTGTGAGACATATCGACCGACAAACCATCTGGACCAACGTTTTCCGAGAAGCGGAACACTGAGCAGCTCTCTTCACTGAGTTGGGGTATATCCAATAATTCTTCAACCCCTCCCAAACTGCGTTGGTCATAATACTAGGTTTCCCATCATCTCCTTTCACCTCCCAATCTGTCTTCCAGTAAGAGACAATGTTACAAAGTCGCTTCATGGCTTTCTGGTTGAACTCATGCTAGATTGTCTCGTTGATGGAGACGTCCCAGTCGCAACGTTGTTAGTAAAAAAAGATTTAATTAGTATTTAATATTTAGTAAATAGAATGTAATATTTAAATTAAAGAAAAAACTTAATTACTGCAAAAATTTTAAACTATGTAATGTGAATGTAGTACGGTGTTGATTTCTAATTAGGAGTCGTCTTTACAAAATAGCTTTTGGTGCACTCTGTAATGCTTCGCCCCACTTTGCTATCCACAGCAAATCTGAAATTTTTAAAACGGATGTAATTATTAAATATATAATTATAAATAATTTTTTTTAAAAGATTTGTAAATTTAATAAAAAAAACTACAATTAAAAAGAAAACGTACCAATAAGTACCAGTAGGTCGATCGACATGTAATACTCTCAAATTTTCGCGATTTGCAGGCACGAGAATATCCTCCACCATATACTGGGCATAAGATGCATTTGGTGTGTTGGGAATGTCATTATAGGAATGATTCATGACTTGAGCGTAATAATACATGGTTTCGGATGAGAACATGTGTTTTGGGCTAGACATAAATTAATCCTAATTCAACTAGTAATTAATTAAGTATTTTGGGATGGGCCTAAATTAATGATAATTCAACTAGGAATTAATTAAGTGTTTTGGGCTGGGCCTAAATTAATCCTAGTTCAACTAGGAATTAATTAAGTTAACTTAAACTCCCTATATATATGATATAGGGCACGTTTTTGACATGATAAGAAACCCTAGCTGCTGATGCACAAGTCGAAATCCTAAGAGAATTGCACACAAAAGTTCTAGCAGACTTCTCTCCTACTTGCGTGCGTGTGGACTATCAATTGAGGTGTTACACTTGGAGTACTTGCTAATCCTATACCTGATCTTATCTCGCTGCACCAATCAAACTTCAGGTATAATCGAGTTCCCTATTTTTCAAATTTAGTTAAGTTAATACAAGACCTAGGGCTTCTGATTTTTTGCTAGATTAGTCAATTGATAATTGTCGAATTGCTTAAAAACCTAACAGTGGTATCAGAGCGAGGTTGTATTCTTATTAAAATCTGATATTTTCATACTTGATTGATTGATTGATTAAAAGTTTGTTTTAATTGAATTAGAATGCATGCTTAGGGTTTTGATGAAACCAAAAATCAGAGCTGATTTTATTATTGTTGAAATTGAAATTTTGAACTGGTTGTATTCTTATTGAAAGCTGATGTTTTCATGCTTGATTGATTGATTAAAAGTTTGTTTTAATTGAATTAGAATGCATGATTAGGGTTTTGATAAAACCGAAAATCAGAGCTGATTTTATTATTGCTGAAATCGAAAATTTGAGCTGGTTGTAATCTTAATTAAATCTGATGTTTTCATACTTGATTGATTGATTAATTTTTTTTAATTGAATTATAATTACATGATTAGGGTTTCATTGAAATTGAAAATTAGAGTTTCATTGAAATCGAAAAATTAGGGTTTCATTGAAATCGAAAAATTAGAGTTTATGGTTTCAGGGTTCTGATGTGATAAACCAAAATAAAATATAACCTAATTTAATATAGCCCTGAATGATCCGATTTAATAAGATTAGACCGGATCTGGTTTTCTCGCAATCGGTTTAAGAAAAATTATACCAAGTTAGAGAAAAACCAGTAAGTGCCAACCGGCACAGGCTCAGGATTAGAAAATTCATAAATAAAATTTTTAAGCTTTTGATTTTATTTCTTTGAGTTTTAATTCTTTTTTTTAACCCTCTTGAGTGCATATATGATATACATTCAAGTTAAGGTTTAGTTTCTCAAACAAATATGAAGAAATTGATTTCTTTCCAATTCACGTCAACTGTCAAGGCTCGTTTCATCGTATGGTGGGCTAGCTCAGATTAGGTACCTACTTTGACATGGGTGAGGTAGATGGTAACCGTTACCATATGACTATGAGATTGGTTTACTTGACTGAGCTATCAAAACCGTCTTGAGGTTTGAGACATCGGAGTGATTTTGGCATATGAGATGTCAAATCACGACCGAGAGTTATATATGTGATATAAATAGAAAATAAGTTGCTGACCTAAATAACTAAGGTCTGGACGATAAGCTCAGCTCACTCAGATTTTTCTGAAATATGGATCTCGAGATCATTGTATTCAATCGAGGAATTATTGATTGAACACAATGTGAGTTTTCTTAAATATGTTAAGAATTTTCAACACTTAAACCATCATAACTAAAAATCTTTACCTCTCTTAACTTCAGCTATGGCGAACAACAACAATAACCACAACTCATTCTCCCTTCGATCTGTCTTTGAGAAGGACAAGTTGAATGGGAAGAATTTCCTAAAGTTGGTACCATAACCTGAAAATTGTTCTTAGGCAGGAGAAGAAATACTATGTTTTGCAATAAGTCTTGCCTCCTAGACTGGCTGCCAATGCCACTGTTGCAGCTATGAATGCTTGGGATAAGCATTCCAATGATGTGATGTGCAATGCTTGATGCTTACGACCATGACCTCGGAACTGCAGGTGCAGTATGAGAATGTGGTGTCGCCCATCGAGATCATGACTGGAGTGAAGGGAATGTTTCAGGAACAGGCACGACATGAGATATACCAAACGGTGAAATCTCTTATCGAATGCAAACTATCGAATGATGGTTTTGTGAGTAGTCATGTCATGAATATGATGGGTTATATTGATAATCTGGCTAAACTAGATTGTCCCCTTAGCCAAGAGTTGGCTACGGACATCATATTTCAGTCATTGTCATCTTGTTATCATCAGTTCGTATTGAACTACAATATGAACAATATGGCGAAGACGTTGACTGAGCTGCATTGAATGGTTAAGACAGCAGAGCCAAATGTCAAGAAGGGCGCCCCGCCTGTACTCTTAGTGCAAAGGGGTAAAACGTTTAAGAAAAGTGGGAAGGACAAGGGTAAGGGAAAAGCTAAAGTTGACCCGGTTGTGTACCAGGAGCCGGCCACATCCATACCCAGAATCAGGCCCGACCCATCTAAAACAGACGTTTGCAATTACTGTAACGAGCAAGAGCATTGGAAAAGAAACTGCATAAGCAGTATGACGCTCCTTCGTGTATTTTTGTTATCGAAGTAAATGTTGCTTCAACAAGTTCTCCTTCATGGGTACTTGATACCGGCTGTGGTGCTCATATTTTGTACTAATATGCAGGGCCTAAGCAAGAGTAGAAGCTTGGAGAAGGGGCAAGTGGACTTACGTGTAGAAAATGGAGCAAGAGTTGCTGCATTAGTCGTAGGAACATATAATTTGTCTCTTCCATCTGGTTTAGTTTTGGTTTTAGAAAATTGCTACTATGTACCTGCTATAAGCAAAAATATTGTTTCTGTTTTGGTTTTGGATACTGAAGGTTTTTCATTTTCGATTAAAAATGAATGTTGTTCTTTTACTCGAAATGACTTATTTTATAGCAGCGCCCCATTATCGAATGTGCTTTATATTCTTGACCAATCTACACCTATATATAATATTAATATCAAACACTTCAAAGTAAATGATTCGAACCCGAGTTTTCTTTGGCATTGTCGTTTAGGGCATATAAACGAGAAACACATAAAAAAACTTCATCATGATGGGCTTTTGGACTCATTTGATCATTTGAGAAATATGAATCTTGTTTATTGGGAAAAATGACAAAGACTCCCTTCAACAAAGTCAAAGAAAGGGCCAACGACTTATTGGGCCTTATACATACCGATGTATGTGGTCCGATGAACTTAAGTGGCAGAGGAAATTTCAGCTACTTCATTACATTTACTGATGACTTCAGTAGATACGGTTATTTCTATTTAATGCGACATAAATCAGAATCTTTTGAAAAGTTCAAAGAGTTCCAAAATGAAGTACATAATCAACTTGGCAAGAGTATTAAGGTTCTTCGATCTGATCGAGGAGGTGAATACTTAAGTCAAGAGTTCAACGACCATCTGAGAGATTGTGGAATTATTTCACAATCAGATAAATGCTTCTTCGTTGGTTATCCGAAGGAAACCAAGGCGTACTATTTATACAACCGAACCGAGAACAAAGTGTTTGTTGCTCGATATGGTGTTTTTCTTGAGAGAGAGTTTCTTTCTAAGAATAAAAGTGGGAGTAAAGTACAAATTGAATAAATTCGAGAGCTACAGGAAGCTGCTCAATCCATACAGGAAGAGTAGCAGCTAGACTAGCAAGATGTTGTCGAATCAACACATGTAGAGCCCGAAGTTCGCAGATCCGGTAGAATCAGTCATGAACCCGAGAGATATCTGGGATTCCTCATGACTGAAGGACAGGATTTGTTGATCGTTGACAACGATGAACCTGCAAACTTCAAAGAAGCAATGATGGGCCCTGACTCCAAAAAGTGGTTAATGGCCACACAATCTGAAATGGAATCCATGTCAGAAAACCAAGCTTGGTCGTTGGTCGATTTACCTCATGGTGCGAAAGCAATCGAGTGTAAATGGGTTTTCAAGAAGAAAATAGATGTGGATGGTAACATACAAATTTATAAAGCTAGACTGGTAGCTAAGGGTTTCAAACAAGTCCACAATGTTGACTATGATGAACCATACTCTTCAGTAGCTATACTTAAGTTTATTCGGATTCTCCTAGCGACTGCTGGTCATTATGATTATGAGATTTAGCAGATGGATGTCAAAACCGCGTTCCTAAATGGTATTCTGGAAGAGGATGTGTATATGAAACAACCCGAGGGTTTTGTTGATCCTAAAACTGCTGGGAAAGTGTGTAAGCTTCACAAATCCATTTATGGATTGTAGCAAGCACCACGAAGTTAGAATCTTTGTTTCGATGAAGCAATCAAGGAATTTGGCTTCATTTGGAACGAAGAAGAGAAATGCGTATATAAGAAGTTTAGTGGGAGCGCAGTTGCGTTTCTTGTGTTGTACGTGGATGAAATCTTACTTATCGGAAATGACATTTCGTTGCTAAAGTCTGTTAAGGCTTGGCTCGGAAAATGTTTCTCGATGAAAGACATGGGGAAGCCGCCTATATTATTGGAATCAGAATCTATCGAGATAGACCTAAAAGACTGATCGGATTGTGTCAAGACACTTACATAGATAAAGTCTTGAGCAGATTTAGTATGCGTGATTCCAAGAAGGGCTTCTTACCAATGTCTCATGGCATAGTTCTAAGCAAGACTGGGTGTCCCAAGACACCTGCTGAGCGAGAATACATGAGTAGGATTCTCTATGCTTCCGCAATAGGATCCATCATGTACGCTATGATTTGTACTCGTCCAAATGTTGCTTGTGCATTAAGTATGACAAAAAGGTACCAATCAAATCCAGGTGAGACTCACTGGACTGCCGTCAAGAACATCCTGAAATATTTGAGGAATACTAAGGATATGTTCTTGGTGTACGGAGGAAGTGAGGAGTTGGTTATTAGTGGATTCACGGATGCAAGCTTTCAGACGGATAAGGATGATTCCCGGTCTCAGTCCGGTTACGTCTTCTGTCTGAATGGCGGTGCAGTTAGTTGAAAGAGTTCCAAGTAAAGCACCGTACCTGACTCCACTACTGAAGCTGAATACATCGCTGCTTCTGAAGCTGCGAAGGAAGCTGTTTGGATAAAGAAGTTCATCTATGAACTTGGTGTGATTCCGAGTATTGCTGAGCCGATGGCGCTGTATTGTGACAACAATGAAGCCATTGCAAAGGCAAAGGAGCCCGGATCGCACCAGAGATCCAAGCATATAGAGAGGATATATCCTCTAATCAGAGATATCGTTGAAACAGGAGACGTGAAGATCAGGCGAGTTTCAAGCGAAGAGAACGTCGTTGATCCTTTGACAAAAGTACTTTCACGGACTAAGTATGAGTATCATGCCAATGGCATAGGCCTTAGGTATCTTAAGATATAATCTTAGTTCTAGTGGGAGTTATAATAGTTTTATGTTATGATGTAAACATACGTTGGTTATGTTTAATGAAATTATTTCATTTCTATTTAATACTTGTATTAAATATTTATCCTGAAATAATCATGACATTCTTATAGGTCATCAAGTTGAGGACTTGATCATGAAACCCTATAGGCGTAAAAATGCATGAATTATCTCATTCCCTAGTCAATGGTTATTAAAGTGGGATACTAATAACGAGATAGACTAGTATGTGAGGTGACTGATGACTAAGTTTCATGGAGTCATTGATAATAAGTATCAAGTCAATCACATATATGTGTGTCAAATGAACATAGCATCGGAAATGACCCGCTATGAGAACTCAGCGAGATCGTATAATGAGTGTCATAAGAGATTCTCATATGATTATAGAGCATAGTCCTTAGACCTGACTTCATGCTGTATTCCTGCACATGAATTGGTGTGTTTTGAAAATTTCAAACGCCAACCGTAACTGGTGGTTATAAAGGAATCTCTCGGGAAGATCATGAAATGTGAGAAAGGAACAGAGGATGGAACAAGATGGAATTTTTCCCTCCTATATACGGGCGAAAGATATCTCTCGGCCCTTCGAAAGATTTGATACTGTAAAATGCATGGCCGTGCTCAAACAAGGTGAAACTTGTTTGCTCTATCAGTACAAATTCGATGAACATTGATCTGGCTCATTAAAATAAGGATGACACGAACTCTTGCCTTAGAGTCAATAGAGATATGGAATATATGATTCCAGTACAAGTGGGAGATTGTTGGGAATGTTCTGCAATCATTTGTACTTACTCGTGTGGTCGGTTCTAACATCAAGATTAGAAAAAGTCATATGGTACTAGGGGTTGTAATGGCATGCTAGAGTCCACTTATATACTCACTGCTAGTAGTATATGATCCCTATTGGGTCACACACCCTAAGCAAATGGAGACAATTCAATAGGGAATGATCATTATAGGAATGATTCATGACTTGAGCGTAATAATACATGGTTTCGGGTGAGCACATGTGTTTTGGACCAGACTTAAATTAATCCTAATTCAAATAGGAATTAATTAGGTATCCAAGTCAAGCTAATGACAGTAAAGCTATTTTATGTATATATAATTAACAACTTAAATTTCGATAAAAGTTTGCATAAATTGTCAGGTGTTAAGGGCACGTTTGGTCACACTAACACTAATTTTCTTCTTCTATTGAACTACGAACTCGCACTAATACAATATCTTCTGTGTTAAAAGATAACACTTTGTCGTTTACCTCATAAGTTAATTG
>JAKUCM010001307.1:0-28952 GCA_023374145.1 Lepidium sativum | reverse complement strand
AGGTTGTTGGAGCAAATGGCATTTAGTCTAGTGCCAGACGGTAAGTCTACTTAAGGCAGCGCATTTGCATAATCCGGGATCGAATCCCATGCTTACATTGTGTAGGAATTTGACTATTGGGCCGACCAGTTGTGACCCAATATAATCTGCCGTTGACAAAAAAAAAAAAAGTTGTTAGATGATTTCCCCTTATAATAAGAGTATGTATATGTCAACGGATAATCATTATATGTTACCCACAAATAAACACAAATCAAGCATATTTGCAACTTTTTCTATGTCCCCAAATTAGAATACTTTACAAGCTTGGTAGTTGGCTTATGTCGCACCTTGATATATTAACCTCCTCCATAATGTATAAAATTTTCATAACGTATATAACTAGGAGAATTTTGTTTATACGTCCCCCACACATAAATATAAATCAAGCTCATTTTCACGTTTTGTTTACGTTTTCCAAAATGTCCTCGACTGCTTGGAACTTGTCAAAGAGGGCTCAAATGTCCTCACTATTAGTTGTTGAAGTTCATCTCCTGAGTCGGGCTCAACCGTTGAGAATCAGACATGTTAGCTAGCCTCCAACCAACACTTACTTGGCTTTTAAGCCTCATTGTGTTGACTCTATGAGATAGTTTTCCTTCACTTTTTATTCATCCTAATATCTTGTTTTAATGGACGAATACAAACCTAATTTGAAACCATCAAAACGTGATTGAGCAAGAGATTGTCTATGTCTTGTGTAATTGTAGTACTTTTACCAAATTGGAGAATTTTCTACGACCTCTGTAACATAATAACGACCACCACAGATTGACTACGTCTTTAGATTATAATATTTCTATTGGGTCGAGGATTGACCTATGTCTTCTAATATATATTAACGATCCTCAAAATAATTACCTACGTCCTTTAAATATACATCTCACAAATTTATACAAATCTATTTTTCTTTGCCTCTCCCTCTCATAGACCAAACAAATTTATATGCACATGTTCTGTCCAAGCACATGATCTTTTTACACTTTATGTGACCTTTATCCAACACTATTAAAGATTTATCTCTAGTAACAACAATTTCTCTTTCTTACCCGTTTATCACTTTCCATATGCTATTATCCAATTTGGTCAAATCCAAAAATATATATTGGAGTAGCCCTTTGCGCCCAAAAATGTATTCGCCAAAAACTATTTCTGATAAGGGGTTACTTCCCATAATTAATTTTTTTTGTCAATAAATCAAGAAGATTCGATTCATGATTTAAAATCCTTTATAATTTATTCTTGTAGTAAAGAGGGACCAAACCATGATCCTAAAATTATTAGTTGGATCATTCTAACCACAAAACAAAAAAAGCTCGATAATTAACTTTTTATAATACCCGTAAATTAATTACTTATTAAAGTATGTATTAAAACACAAATTTCAAGTGATTTATGTTAAAATGAAAAATTATTTGTTATGTAAATAAATTTTTAAAAAGTCTTCTAAAATCTAATATTATTGAACTAAGATTTTAAAAATATTACTGAAAATATTTTAATCGTGCGATTTTAAATTATTCTAAACTTGTTGTAGTTTCAAAATATATATGCTGGTAAAAAGATACAAAAATCCAAATCATGGTTTCTAACAGGGTTTGGCATTCAGTTAATTGGTTAGGTTAGGTTTAAATTATTCAGGATTTGTAGATTTTATAAAATTGGTTCATTCAGTAGTAAATTATAAGTCCGTTTGGTTCAATTTTTGTTTTGAGTTTGAGTTTAGTTTATGTAATTTCTAAAAATATATATTCATGATAAAATTTATTTTCTGACAAAAAATAATAATTAACCAATTTAAATTAAGATTGTATATTTTCCATTTATTAAAACATATATTTCTATATGTTTAGTTTAAATATTAATTATTTTCGTGAATTTTGTTTAGCTTTATTCGAGTTCATAATATTAAGCTAAAAAATATGGTGATTTGCTAGATAAAAGTGAAAAGAAGTGTAAATTATTTAAGTAGTGCAAAAGTTTGTATTACAATAGTTTTTTTAATTTTATGTATATTATTTTGCCATTTCCTAATGAGTAAAAAAAACGTATTTACGAAAATGTCATTAATGAAATCTGCCACGTAAGCAATCAACTCTACCACACTAACAGTCTGCAATGTAGTAGAGTTACAATGTTCTTAGTAGAGTTGACATGAATTAATAATCGTGTATAGTAGAGTTAAAATTCCAGCGTAGTAGAGTTGATGTTTGCGCTTTAATCAACTCTACTACACTAACAGAGTGCAACATAGTAGAGTTAGAATTCTAGCGTAGTAGAGTTAAAGTGTGCTTATTAGAGTTGACATGAATGAAAAATTGTGTATAGTAGAGTTGGAATTCCAGCGTAGTAGAGTTAAAGTGTGCTTAGTAGAGTTAGAATTCCAGCGTAGTAGAGTTGATGTTTGCGCTTTAATCAACTCTACCACACTAAAAGAGTGCAATGTAATAGAGTTAGAATTCTAGCGTAGTAGAGTTAAAGTGTGCTTAGTAGAGTTGACATGAATGAAAAATCGTGTATAGTAGAGTTAGAATCCCAGCCTAGTAGAGTTAAAGTGTGCTTAGTAGAGTTAGAATTGCAGTGTAGTAGAGTTAATGTTTGCGCTTTAATAAACTCTACCACACTAACATAGTGCAACGTAGTAGAGTTAAATTGTGTTTAGTAGAGTTTATTTTTGCGCTTTAATCAACTCTAGTACACTAGCGGAGTAGAGTTTAAGTGTGTGTAGTATAGTTGAGTTGTGATAAAAATTCGTGCATGATAGAGTTAAGAAGCTTTACTAGTGATAGAGTTAAAGTGTGTTTAGTAGAGTTACTGATCTTCGTAGTAGAGTTGATTTTGAAAACCTAGCATACTTTCGTAGTAGAGCTTAAATTACAAATTTACCCCTCAGTTATTAGCTCATCTGCTGCGCACCTAACTGATTCCTGTATAAGTGACACCGTTGTAGCTTTCTTGAAGCTCCTTTGCTTCTTCATTGTACTACTTCTTCCAAGGTCCTTTGCTTTTTCTGTTTCTGTTTGAATCTATGGATTAGATCATTTTGTTTTGTGGGATTTTTTAGTTTTAAAGAAAGTCGATGGATTTTTTTTGGTGGACCAGTCCTACGGGTGTCGGATCATAGGCATTGGCAAAGATTTAAGGCTCGATGAATTTCTGAAGATGGTTTATGCCGATTTTGGTTTGGATGAACAATGAGGTAAAACTAAGCTACATGCCAATGTAGTCATTCATTCACTACCACAAGATACTCCCTCTGTAATTGTAAGTAATGAAAGACAATTGCAAGTGCTTGTGCAACAATTTCGTAAAGAAGCAATGTGTCTATGTGTCGAATAGATATCGTGTTTCATCGAGTTTCCCTAAAAAAGGTCACTATAGTAACGGTGACGAGAAATTCCATTGTAAGTGAGAGAACAATGATGCCTCATATAATAGAGTTGATCCTTGGTGTAGTAGAGTTGATCCTTTGTCTAGTGGACCAAAGAATATACAAAAAAATGTGAAACACAAAACTGAACATGCTGAGGACAAGGGTGTGGAATTCAGATTCTAGTGTTGCAATGATATGGATGGCGCAAGCTCGGATGATGAAGATTATATCATTGTTCATAGAAAATCAAAGGAAGAAGAGAAGAAAAACCTCTCGGAGAAAGAAATGAGGTTAGATTTGAATGCTGAGTATTTGGACATAGAAATGACAGCACTCGCATTGGTTATTGGGCAACGATACTCATCAAAAAAAGAACTCATGACGAGGCTAAAAATTCTTTCTGTCTTACATAGGTTTGACTTGTTGCTTCATCGAAGACAATGTTGGATGTGAAGTTTTGGGTACCAAACTGTCAGTGGAGAGTGCGAGCTTCACCTGTTGACGACGGTGGTTGTTTCTTTGTCCGGAAGTATAGGGGTGAACATAGTTGTTCTGTTACAGAGAGATCAAGTCGTGCACGACAAACGTCTACGGAAGTCTTAGGAAGGTTATACATGGAATTCGTAGGTGGAATTGGGCCATCTGTTCTTCCTCAACACATTGCTGATTCAATGAGCAAGCGATTCAGTCTAAAGGTACAGATTTAATTTTATGCCACGGTGGAGTTAATCTTCCTTGTAGTAGAGTTAAATGTTGGTATATTGGAGTTAAAAATACGTAGTAGAGTTAATGTGGAATCAGTAGAGTTAAGCGCCTTGTAGTAGAGTTAATCTTCCTTCGTAGTAGAGTTGACGTCGTCATAACTACAATATATGTAGATGAAGTACTACAAAGCACACTGTACTCTAAGCCAAGCACGAGCCCTAGTTACAGGCACTTCGGAAAGTACTTTCCAAGAACTTTCATCGTACTTGTTTGCTATTAGAAGAGTGAATCCCGAAACCCTAATAAGGTTCGAAGTAAACGGGCAAGACATGTTTAAATTTCTATTCATCGTCTTCAATCCAAGTATTAGGGGTTTTCCGTACATGAGGAAGGTTATTGTTGTTGATGGTACATTTTTGCAAGGGAAGTATAAAGGTACTCTACTAACTGCTACCATGCAAGACTGTAACTTCAACATATTTCCTATGGCTTTCGGTGTGGTTGATACCGAGAATGACGAATCTTGGGAATAGTTTTTTAGACAGCTCAACCGTGTGATCCCTGATGACAGAGAACTTGCCATCATATCAGATAGGCACAAATCCATTGCTAAAGCCATAAAGAATGTGTACCCACTTCCTTCTACTTTTTCTGTTTAACGACTCTCACCACATCCTTCAAGGTAGTGAAGTCATCCATCTCTTTCTTCTGTCTCTTCTCTTCTTTGTTGTGTTTTTTCTCCTCGACCTTCTGTTTTTTCTCCTTATGTTTAACTTCTCCCTTCTGTTTTTATTCTCTTGACCTTTCTTAACCTGCTCTTTTGAACTAGCAATACGCTTGCTCATCCTCTCCTCGACATAAGCATTTGCCTTCCTCTTATTACTTATGTCCTAGGCGGATTCATCTAGAATGGAGGCAAGTATGTCTCCAAGCATAGTGTCCACTTTGGGATCTGCAATATCTTCTGGCCATAGAGGCATTATCTCCAGAGGCTGTGTACTCAGCTGCTTAAGACGTACCTGGTAGACGGAAAATGCAATTTATTAAACACAAATGAACTATACTAAACCAGCAATCAACTCTACTACACATAAATGAACTCCACTAAACTGTCAAAATAACTCTACTAAACGTAAATGAACTCTACTACACATAAATGAACTCTACTACACGTAAATGAACTCTACTGCACTGAACTGTAGTAAAGTAAAATCAACTCCACTGTACTTGAAAATGAACTCTACTATACGTAAATGAACTCTACTATACATAAATGAACTCTATCAATCACCTAAACCAACTCTACTACGAAAGCAATTTACCTTTTCATCCTCTGTGTTTCGTTGCTCCAACTTCCAATTTCCTCGGGTTCAATGGCTTTTTTTTTGATTGGTCTCCATCGTAGAATGGGACGTCACCTTCTATTTTATCCCCAAATATTTCAGCTAGTATGGGGATAAACTCAAATGCTTGAGAAGTGAGTGCACAAACCCATGTAGAGTGTAAGTATTGGCCTTTTTGTAAGCTGCACTTTTAATCGATTTGATCAGTTCTTGAAACGCCACTCTTCCCCATGGATGCCTCTCGAATTTCTCAAAATCTGCAACCAACTTCGCTGAACTAAAAGGGAGCCTACTATTTACGTGACAACCACAAACCCCTACATGCAGCACCACTAGAAAGCCTACCATCCTCCTCTTCTTGAAAGACCACCCGCTACATCTTCCAAACATGTATTTCAACTCTACCCATGTAAGGCCTTCACCAAGTCCTAAACCCATTTCTTCCCAAAGCTCTTCGTGGTCATCTGCCACATTAGAAGACTCCTCGAAGTTATCACAATTAAGCTGTGTGATTTATGCGAAGTCGTGTAGAGAAAACCTCGTAGGCCGAGACCCAAACAACACCCACATCTCATACTTCTTCTTAATCATTAGTTGATGCATCAACAAGTACTGTATATGCCTCCCAGTAAAGGTGTAGTCGGAGTCCGCGAGTTTCAGAAAAACGTCTAGGCAAGAGTTCTCTTTTATGTCTACGTATGTATCATCACCAATACCCTTGATCATATTACTTATGTTATTAAGATTGTAGTAATGGTTGATGCTTCAATTCTTCATCACCAGTAGACCGTTTCTGAAAAGCTTCTCCGGGTACTTCTTCTCTACCATATTTAAAGATGAAAACAAACGATAAACATTAAAAACCGAACTCCATTACACGCAAATAAACTCGACTACACAGAACTCAACTCTACCAAAAGTCAGACTATTACACTTCACCCTACACGAAATCTAACTCTACTACACTACAAGCCAACTCTACTACACTACAACTTAACTCTACCATACATCAGACTAACTCTACTACACGGAATCCAACTCTACCACACTACAACCTAACTCTACCACACTACAAGCCAACTCTACCACACTACAATATAACTCTACCAAACGTCACATTAACTCTACTACACGGAATCAAACTCTACCAAACTACAATCTAACTCTACCATACTACAAGCCAACTCTACCACACTACAATCTAATTATACCAAAGGTCAGACTAATTCTACTACGCGGAATCAAACTCTACAACACTACAACCTAACTCGACTCTTCTACACTGCAACATAACTCTACCAAACGTCAGACTAACTCTATTACACTAAGCATATCTCTACTACACTTCACCCTAACTCTACTACACTAAGCCTATCTCTACTTCACCTTAACCCTCACAACTAGTTACGAACTATATCACATTGGCTCAGACCTGGAAAAAATGTCGCAAAATTGACAAACCCAATGTCTACGTAAACAAGAAACCCAAATGTCCTCGCGAAAAAGAAGAAAAAGAAGAAGAGGAGAAAAGGAAGAAGAAAAGAAGAAACTTACTTTTGATAAATAAAGAACACGACAATGAAGACAACGAGTAAGAAAAACAACGAAGAAAACGTTGAGTAAGACGATGAAGAAAAGAAAGAAAGGTTAACGACGACGGTTTTTGTTTTGTGAAATTAACCAGAGAAGTTAACGACGACGGTTTAAAATATAGGTTATTTTTCTTATGTGAAATTAACCAAAGAAGAAGAAGAAAAAAGAAGAAAAGTTACATTTTTGTTTACGATTACACCCTTTACACTTTTTTTTTAGATAAAAACTGTTTTGGTAATTACAGTATAGTTTTGTTTTATTTGAGCAATTCTTTCTTAAAAATATTTGATTAATAACTTTGGTTTTTTGGTTACATGTACAAATAACTATTGAAAATCAAACATATTTTGGTTCCTGTTTTAAATATCCCTTTAAAATCGAAATTGAGGTAAACCTAATAGAACCGAACCAAACCAGTTGATACCATATGGTAACGACATTTTCAAAACCAAAAAGGTCAAAACCAAAAAAAAAACGATCCAAACTGAATATCCCGGATAGTTCAATGTTAATATATTTAACTTGAAATATACTTTTTTACTGCTGTTTAAAGGAAGCTTCCAAGATAAAATTCACAAATAACAAACTTCATTATTTTACTGGTTTGCTATTAGATCACAAACGACGTTGTTAAAGCGTTTGATCTGCCACTTTATTTACTTAATTTGGAACAAACTTCATGCCCACCACACCAGATTATGCTGCTTTCACCATGTCTCCTCCGCATTCACTGCTACAACCACCACCACAACCGCTAGCTTTAGCCACTTTCTCCATGTCTCCTCCGCATTCACCACTACAACCACCATCGCAACCGCTAGCTTTAGCTGCTTTCAACATATCTCCTCCGCATTCACCAACACCATCACCACTGCAACCGCTAGCTTTAGCTGCTTTCAACATTTCTCCTCCGCATTCACTGCCACTACCACCACTATCACCACCGAAAGCGCTAGCTTTAGCTGCTTTCACAGTGTCTCCTCCGCATTCACTGCCACAACCACTAGCTTTAGCTGCTTTCAACATGTCTCCTCCACATTCACTACCACAACCACCACCACCACAACTGCTAGCTTTGGCTGCTTTCACCATGTCTCCACATTCACCACTAGCACCACCGCCGCAACCGCTAGTATTTCCTGCTGTATTCACCATGTCTCCTCCGCATTCTCCACTACAACCACTGCCACAACCACTAGCGTTTGCTGCTTTGACCATATTTCCACATTCTCCATTACAACCACTTCCACAGCCACTAGCATTTTCTGATGTTTTCACCATGTCTCCGCACTCACCACTACAACCACCACCACAACCACTAGCATTTGTTGCTCTCACCATGTCGCCACATTCACCGCTACAGCCACCGCCACAACCACTAGCATTTGTTGTAGTCTTCATCATGTCTCCACATTCACCACTACAACCACTGCCACAGCCAATAGCATTAACTGCTTTCACAATGTTTCCACATTCACCGCTACAGCCACCACCACAACCACTGCCTTTTTCAGGAGCACTGATAACATCTGCAGTCTCAGTGCCTGTAGTGTTTGTCTCCACTTTATTTCCTACTGCAGTAACAAGTTTAGTCTTCTCCTCTTTCATCTCTTTGGTTGTGGCATTGAAGCCTTGGAATCCTCCTTTCTTCAGAACAGTATTGAGAATGAAAGCAGATATGATTCCAGGCAAAACTAACCAATTCTCTTTCGCCTGCATATCGACTAACACAGTCAAATGAGTATGGCAAAGGCAAAAGAGTAAAGTTACATTTATATTCACGATTTAATTAATCAAACTTCCACACTTACCTCAATGTAACCATTCTTCAGATCCAATATTCCCACAGATTTTCCATAAGGATATTGCTTAGAGAATTCCACCAGAGTCATGTAATCTTGTTCATTTCTAAATTTTGCACAGTGTTTTGGTTCATAATCTAGCTTTCTGCCACTGAAGACTTTCACCTGTAAAGCAGTTAAAAGGCATTGGATAACTGAAGTCCATTATATGGTCAAAACAAGAAGATAAAATCACTTTTTTCTTGGAGCGGGATGGTGGAATATACCACTCGTGGACCCAAAAGCTCAAAGAGCGGATTATTCGCAGTGGAGGTGTTCAATTGCTTAAGTGACCATTTCGAGTCCAACAAAGACCAGAAACTACCAGTACTTTCTGCAAGCACATGAGTTTGGCCAGAGTCTATCACGCCAGCCACTTGTCTTTGATCATCTTTAAGTGTTGCTCCATCAGTAGTATTACTAAAACATGAGAAAGCAAGAATGTAAAGTCATGGCTTGAATTAATCATCGCCATTGAAGAGTCAGTAATGCTTTCATTTTGCAAGAGAGAATGTTATTTAGAATACCATACCTCATTTGGAGACTGATCACCTCTGTTTGGGTTTCATCAACAACGTGTGCTGAATTCTTAGTAAGATGGGATTTTCCCATGATTGAAAAGAAGCAAGATCCTTTGTATGATGGTCTTGATTGAACCATGTGTAAAACTGATGGACTGTGTACTGGTGGAGTAAAGGAGACAGCGACTCGCAGGCTTATGGGTCTTTGATCTGCCTTGATACCTTTACTAGGGGTTAACTCCAACCACTTTTCAACAGAGAGTTGAGTAATAGTTGGAAACAGAAACTCCTTTAGTGACAGAGAAGCAAAACCTAAGTTTTTAGGCTCCCTTGAAACTGATATCTTTGACGCTGAAGAGGAAACAAGTTTGAAGCAAAGCTCTCCTGTTGGCTCACAATGGAAAGAAGCAACTTGCTTTTCCCCAACCTCGGATAAAATGGTCAGTTTACGTTCAGCATTGAAAAGAGAATCAGGCTGGGTCTTACTGAACACAACCAAAAGCTTTCCCTTGTGTCCATCTGGTAAGTTTCTGACCCCAGTAATCTCCAAGAGAACCTGGATGATCCAAAAATATCAGACAACTGCAGTTACCTCAATACATGAAGAGACAACCTGGAGAAACTAAAAAAGAAATACCTCAACTGCTTCCACCTCTGGAAATTGGATTAAATTCTGGAAATCCTCTTTTGTAGTTGGTTCTTTGGCCAAAACATCAGAAACATAAGGAGAATTTCTGACAGGTGTAGGTGTTTTGCCTCTGTACATCGCACCGGCTTTCCAGTACCTAGTACCAAACGTCTCCTCCCATTGAGCAGTAGTCATAGAAAAACCGTTATCAAGCTTCTTACCTTTGCCTCGGTCAGAATCTGTGTCATCATGCTCCAATACCTTACCAAGGAGCTTCTTCATATCATCACAGTAAGAAACTGGATGCAGCTGATGTGTATGCCAGATAAGGTCAACATCATACGTCGGAACACAAAACCGGTTTAAGGACCTTTCTCTGTTCTTCTTAATCAGATAGAGAAACCCCTTATATCTAGCAACAGCTTCTTGTAGAAAAATGTCACTGTCTACATGAGCTCTCGAGACCTGTGGCAAAGGAAACAATAGTAGAATCACATAAAGAAAACATACAAATTCGTAGTTTGGATGATTTGTAGATAAATCATTCTAAAGTTATACCTGGTAGTAGAATGGGCTTTGCCTCTTCACAGCTGAAACTAAATCATATTTGGTACACTTCTCAAGAGTTGAAGATTTCTTTGAGATTTCCTCCGAGTCTACCTTGTTCAAGTCTAGGTCATAAGGTTCTTCAGGATACAACGTTTTCCAGAAAGCTTCAGTTTTTGATTTGCAGTTCCCATTAACAGAAGATACAACTCCAGAATTGTCGAGAAGTCTCCCATAAAATTCCTCACAATCAGACTTATACCTCACCTGGATTTACATCATGCATAATTAACTCAAAGATCCACTAACAGAGTCAAAAGTTTTTTTGCCTTATAAACTTACTGGATTAAGCCTGTGGCAATGCCAAATCCATTCACAGTCAAGAGGAGGAACCAAAGGCCCTTCACTAACTGATGACTCCGAGTTTTTGGCAAGCAAAGGAAGCCAACAAGCATTGTACCTACAAAAAACACTCATTCCATTAGATAAGTTTGAACCAATCAAGATCTAAGCAAGCTATGTGAAAGAGACTATTAACCTGTAGATGGCTTTTTCAAGTGCAGGGCCTTCATAAAGCCATCGATTCTTATCAACAGTTGCAAGGAACTGAAGTTGCTGCTTGGCTGCAGAAAATAAGTCAACGCTTATCTTTATCTTCTGGGCTTCAAGCCACTCCGCTTCATGATCTTTCTCCTTATCCATTACTTAAGTTTTCACCTTTGAAAACAAACAAAAACCCAAATCAATCTGCATGCAACTAAGCAAACCATCGACTTTTGTTTCACCTAATTTCTAATCATCTGCATAACCCTTATGGAGATTTAGAAAGATCATATTCAGTAGAGAAAAATCAAAACTTTGAGTGAACTAAACCTGATTTTCATGTCAATTCAGATCAATAATAAGCAGTAAGTAGCATCAGAATCTAACGGAAACCTTACCACCGATCGCGCCGGGAATTGTTCTGATGACTAAGAGGAAAAGCTTACTAAGAAAACTATCAAAGGTTGGTCCTTTATAGGAAGTTCCCAAGTCCAAGACCACAAGAAAGTTGTGAAATGACAAATATGCCTCTCCATCATATCTCCTTTTCATAAGTGAGAAAGGCAATGAAACGGATATAACAATAGCAAAACGTATGTCAGATTCCAAAGCGAATCTGTATAACGCCTACTGACTTTAACATGTATACAAGTTTT
The DNA here is from genome assembly GCA_023374145.1 of Lepidium sativum. Classification (NCBI taxonomy): domain Eukaryota; kingdom Viridiplantae; phylum Streptophyta; class Magnoliopsida; order Brassicales; family Brassicaceae; genus Lepidium; species Lepidium sativum. The sequence continues at coordinate 17,164 of JAKUCM010001307.1, read as the reverse complement.
TATTTTTCGTCAAAATTTTCATTAAGATGCCGAAAATAGACTAGAGAAACAGTGGGCTATATTGGCAAAAATGGAATAGGCCGAAAACACAAAAAACCCAAATATCAGAATGACCAAGACCTAGACATCCATAATGACTCAACACCATCGGCGCTGCCCAAATGCCACGTGTTGGCCTCTCTAGCATGTAGCGTGCCGGTTAACCGCCAAGGAAAGAGCCACTGGAGAACCGGGTTCACCACTTATTCCACGAGCTAGTCCTACTACTGATCAACACTTCCAAAAAGCGCCATCGACTAATCTGCTTCAGATCTGGATCCTTCTTGTCTTCTGATATGTTAGCTTACCCTTTGGCTGCAATGAAGAAGAAGTTGAGGTCAACGAGAAAGAAAAATGGCTAAGTTAAATAGAAGAAGAATCTGTAAGAACATAGTCTACAGCAGAAAGAAAGTTCATTGTCTTAATTATAAAATGATGTTGTTTAAGTTGTTATTGATACATTGCTATTTGGCTTAGCTTGTGAGACATGAGTCATGGTATAAAGTCCAAACCCTAAAACCTTAGAGAATTAAGAAATACATTATTCATATATCTCGCCTCTTTTCTCTTCTTTCCTTTCTTATCCTTTATATTCATCGTTTCTTAACTTATTTCTTTTTTTCTAGTTACTGTTAAAAGTCTATGTTTATCAAGGTGGTATCAGAGCTATAGTAATGGGCTCCAAACCAGACCAAAGACCTCTTGAATCTGCTGGTCCCATTGTCTCACAAGACCCAAACCAAACTTGGGAGGCTCATATTTCTAAGCTAGAGAAAAACACAGTTTAGTTCCAAAAGATTAATGACTTGAAGATCTCAGTGTCATATCAGAAGGTCGAGGGAATGGACAAGAAATTTGATAAAATGGACATAAATATTGCTTGGTTGATGGATTCGATGCAACATCTGATGAAAAAATATAGCTCATGTATGTAGAAGACATACCAGAGAGTAGTTCCAACCCGTTAGCGAAGCTAAAAGGAATAACCAGCGTGGAACCGTTCACCCCACCGGAGATGAGCAAAGGTGACGAGATTCTTCTAACACGTAACATACCTCCATTGGATCTAGCTGAGAATGGACGAAAAATGGAGAAAGACGTCGCCTTTATAGAAAAGTCGAGGACTTTTCCGAAACCCATGGAGTTGTCACTATATTAGGGTCTGAATCCGGAAGATTGGCTTTATAGAGTGGAGAAATGCTTCGTCCACAACAGAATAGAGGAAGAAAATAAGTTGGATGATGCTTTGTCGTGTTGGTCTTGTAATACTCAAGATCGAAGGGAGCATTCTGATAGGGAAGATTTCAAAATGAGATTGTTAGACTCTGGTGGAATCTTGGACGGAAACCCACGGTAGGGCCTTACGCGTTAATCATAACGAAGCCCGGCTCTCCGATTTACAAGATTCCTCTCCGTCTCTTGACTCTCTAGAAAATTCCACACTAAACCCCGACTACGAAACTTCCCCTAAAAACAAAGAACCAAACCAACAAACCAAAATAAAATCCTAATACCAAACCAGCTAAACCGATATTCTATACAATTAAATCGTAACATTTAACTGGTACAGTTCACAACCACTAAACAAAATTAAGACTCAAAACTCACAACGAAACAACACACTTAACACACCTTATCACGCTCCACCCTTCGTCGACCTCCGCCTCACGTAAGCTTTCATCGGCTTAACAATATCCTCCCGGCGAAACAAGCTTGTCGTCAAGCTTGAACAATGGAAACTGAGAGCGAATATCCTTTAACAGCTTCCAGATTGCGTCATGAACTGGGACGTACTTCCATTGAACCAAGCCTTGTAAGTGGCCTTTTGCAGAATAACGCGTATCCAATATACCCTCCGGTTCAATCTTAGGTGAATCAGCCGAATTAAGAGCTTCCGGAATATCAGTCACCACCAAAACCTGCCCCTTGGCCTCTTTAACTGTGATACGTGGAACACGGGGTGAATCCGTGTCCGGCAAACGAATCTTGTATGCCACTTCCCCAATACGCTCCAGAACCTCGTATGGTTCGTAAAACTTAGCCGATAACTTGTGACATAATCTTCGGACCACCGATTGTTGACGATATGAGCGTAACTTCAAATACACCATAGAGCCCACCTGAAACTGAACATCCCTTCTCCTGGAATCCGCGAATCGCTTCATCTGTGCTTGCGCTCGCTAGAGATTCTATTGCACAACTGCAACATAATCTCTCTCGTCTTTAACGACGTTTCTAACTCAAAATTCGACGTGGACCCCTGTTCAAACGACACTAGCTATGGTGGATCCCGACCATATAACACCTTAAATGGAATCATTTTAATCGCAGAATGGTATGACGTGTTGTATGAAAACTCAGCTCACGACAGAAAAGAAAACCACCGCTTCGGAGTTTGAGACACAAAGCATCGTAAATAGGATTCAAGGCAACAATTTAGTACCTCAGTCTGGCCATCAGTCTGGGGATGGTAGGTGGTACTGCCCAAAAACACGAGGAGCAAATTCGTTGCAATGTTTTAAGAACTCCAGCGTGACCCCCAATCGGATATATGCTTGGATCCCCGATGAATGACAAGGCTATTCCGAAAGTATAGACGTCCATCCACTACCGTATACCTCAAATCAACCTCTTTTCCCGATTTTACATATCTGTGAACAAATCCTGCAAAACGATAGCAGATGGCAACGTGACAGAGCATAACCAGCTAGTGATAGTGAAATCTAACCCGTTAAACGAAATCCTAGAGAGACCATTGGCGGCTTTGTTGTTTAATCCGGGCCAAAATTGAATAGTAAAGTCGTAGCCAAGAGCTTCACCAGCCACCGTTGATAATCCAATGTAACTTCCCTCTGTTCCAACAAAAAATTTAAACTCTTTTGGTCAATACACACAATAAACTTTCTCCCTAACAGATAATGACGCCACTTCTGAATGACCAATACAATTGCCATCAATTCTCTTTCGTAAACTAACTTTAATTGTTATTTGTCGGTAAGTCCATGACTGAAGTACGCGATTGGATTTCTGTGTTGGCTGAGAACCGCTCCCACACCATAACCTGGCGCATCAGACTCAACAACAAACATGTCAAAAAAATCAGGTAAGGATAAAACCGGGGTGACACACATTGCTGTTTTCAGCTTCTCGAACGCCGTTTATGCAGACGTTAACCATGCAAAACTATCTTTTTTGAGTAAGTCAGTCAATGGTTTAGCTATTCCTCCATATCCTTGCACAAACCTCTGATAATAGCCCGTAAGACCCAAGAAACCACAAAGGTTTTTGACAGATTTCTGCGTCGGCCAGTTCCGCATTGCTTCTGTTTTTGGTGGATCAGTAGCTACCCTTGCAACTGACATAATATGCCCAAGGTGTTCTACCTTATCCTGCGCAAACGAACATTTCTTTTTGTTAGCAAAAATTTCATGTATACGAAACATTTCAACAACAATATATAAATGGTTAATATGCTCCTACAATGATGAGCTATAAACTAAAGATGTCATAAAAAAATACTGAAATAAATTGACGAAGATAAGGTCTGAAAATCTCGTTCATGAGAGCTTGGGAAGTCGCGGGTGTGTTAGTCAGTCCAAAATGCATGACTAAGAACTCGAAGTGATCATCAAGTGTATGAAAAGCTGTTTTAAGAATATATACCTCTACCATGCGAATCTGGTGATATCCTGAGTGTAAATCAAACTTCGAGAATATCACTGCACCATGTAGCTCATCCAGCAACTGATCAATCACCGGAATAGGGAATTTATGAGGATCAGTGACTCGGTTGAGGGCCATGTAATCCATGCAAAGACGCCATGATGAGTCCTTCTTCGGCACTAATAGCACCAAACTAGAAAATGGGCTGCAACTCGGGCGAATCAAACCCGCATCTAACAGAGCTTTAACTTGTCGCTCCATTTCAGCTTTCCTACCATGTGGATATTGGTATGGACGAACTGACACTGGTGCTGTTCCTGGTATTAAATGAATGGCATGTTCACAACCCCGATTGGAGGAAGACCTGACGGCATCGCAAAGACTTGGCTAAAGTCTGACAGAATCTAGTCCACTGCTGGCAGTAAAAGAATTGTCACTTGACACTCCAACCTCTTAGTGCGATCTCCTGTTTTTTCCAACACCGAGAACCCATGATTGGCTGTCCTTACAGCATGTAGTGGTCCCTGTGAAGGCTGAAGGGAAGAATCCCCTGTAATAGTGGCACGTTCACCCTTGTACAAGAACCACATCCTATGCTCATCCCAATTGCAATTGCAGTCTCCTAAGGTTCTGAGCCATTGAATCCCAAGGATAATATCTGCACCACCCAAATCTAACACATAAAAGTCAGCTACGAATTGCAAAGAGCCAATAACAAATTCAACTTGCAAACAAACACCCAATCCCGACACAGAAAACCCATTGCCTAAGAAGACATCACATCCCGATACCGGAACACAGTTCAATTTAGTACGCGAAAGAAAACGAGGGGATATAAAGTTATGTGTAGCCCCACTGTCAAGCATGATGACAGCTCTACTCTTACCCACACCGCCCACAACCTTAGTTGTAGGAACTGATTGTAATCCCAAAAACGAATTCAACGATAAGTTTCTGCATTCAGTCTGTACAAGCAACCCATCTGGAGGCGGATCTTTAACAGGATCCTCGAAAAACTCCACCTCACACCCATCAATCACTGTTAATATTTTCAAATATTGATTCAGACACTTATGTCTGGAAAAATATTGGGCATCACACGAAAAACAGATTCCACGGTGGCGCTTATCTGCGTACTCTTCATCTGATAAACGCAACCGGCCTTTAGGAGCTGCTGACCGTGTAATTACTGGCAGCTAACTACTACCTGATGACGAGCTCGCCGAGGCAGCATGTGGAGTTGTATCCTGAGAGAAATGACGAGTACGACCCATTGTTTGCGACTGATGTCTTCCCAATGATCGAAGCAAACATGACTGCCTTGATCGAGTAACTGACGAAGCCGATGCTTCCATCACTATGTTGCAAATTATGGTTGATTCCAAGCAAACTGCTGCTTCAATCACCGCGTCCAAACCCTGCGGATTAACAATAATTAGAAGATCTTGAAGAGCAGGTTTTAACCCATTTAAAATATATGTTTTAGATCTATATCAGTTAAATGTGGAGTTTAAGAAGAAATTTCATGAAATTCTGTAATGAATTCCGAATGAGAAGACTCTTGCTTTAACGTAAATAAGTGGCCAGTTGGAGTGCTATGCTTGCAAATTATGAAATCAATCCATGATGAAACGGGCGCCTCATAATCTGCCAATTAAACCAGCTCAACACCGGCCCTTCCAAACTTAAAGAAATCATTCTCAACTTATCCTCCTCACTGTAATGGCCTACAAGGAAAAAATGTTCAATCTTCGAGAGCCAAGTAAATGCATTAGTGCCATCAAACACTGGCATCTCTAACTTTTGCACTGCAGTATCACGACGGTCTTGGGGAACACAAGCCGTAGCTGCTGCTACTTGTGGAAGCTTATCATTCTGTATCTCCGCCGTTGGCCGAGAAGAAAACAGATCTTTTTGGAAGCCATAAGACAATGAATTCATAACCCTCACAGACGGCGGAATCAAATCGTTTGCACATGAAGTGAGTGATGGAGTTGAAGATGCCGCAATTGGATTCGACTGTGGATAAGCCAATTGACGAATAAGCAATTTCAGAGATTTGAATCGCGAATCCATATACACTAATTTAGAATCCAGAGAAACAAATTTTGCCTCCATAGAATCCTCTAAAGATGAAATCCGTGAATCTGTCTTATCTTGAGCTTCCAACTGATTGGAATCAAGCGCTTCAAATTGCTTCGAGAAGTTAACCATGCTCGATTCAAGGTTATCGAGCCGCTGAGCTTGCGTCGGAGCCATGAAGAGGAGGAGACTTGCTTATTTGCACCAATATGTTAGACTCTGACCGGAATCTTGGATGGATACCCACGGTAGGGCCTTACGCGTTAATCAACGTTGCACGGGTTTATCGCAAAGCCTACCTCTCTGATTTACAAGATTCCTCTCCGTCTCTTGACTCTCTAGAAAATTCCACACTAAACCCCGACTACGAAACTCCCCCTAAAAACAAAGAACCAAACCAACAAACCAAAATAAAATCCTAATACCAAACCAGCTAAACCGATATTCCATGCAATTAAATTGTAACATTTAACCGGTTCAATTCACAACCACTAAACATAATGAAGACTCAAAACTCACAACGAAACATCACATTTAACATACCTTATCACGCTCCACCCTTTGTCGACCTCTGCCTCACGTAAGCTTTCATCGACTTAACAAAGATTTAAGAAAGTGTTTAAGGCTGCTCGTGGGTTTGACACCGTGGGGCAATTATGGGAGCTGAGACAAGAGGATACTGTGACTGAGTATCTCAAGATATTTGAAGAGCTCTTTAGTGAATTGCCATAATTTCCTTAGGACTTTTTGGAATCAGTTTTAAGAGGACTAAAACCTAAAGTGAGGGTAATTCTCTGTGAACTAGAGGGTATGAATGACATGATTGAGGATGCTAGAATGGTGGAGAAGTTAATGGCACATATATATCAATTTCATGCCAAATTAAATAGAAACAACAACAACTACTTTAATGGAAGAAATAACAACTAGGTGATGAAGGGAGTAGGTGATACTGGTAAAAAAAGGGCAAAGATCTCAAAATCACAATTTGGAGAAAGTTAAATCTCTTATATACATATCAAATTTCTTATATACAAATCTATTAATGAAACTTGATATTCCAAAAATACCTTTAGCAAAAAATTGCCTAATTAATTATTTTTTTAAAAAAATTCACTCTTCTCTGTCATCTCTCTCTCCTTCATCGGCTTCAATATGTCGCCACTGGTCTTCTCGGTCTCAACTTGCAACGCCGCCAGTTCTGAAAGTGGTTCCGACTTGCACCGCTGCCGCATGTTCAGCCATTGTCGTCGTTTGTTATTCTCCATAGCTTCATTCTTGATTTGCATCTCCGCTTTGGGCATTATAGATTTAGAGCTGCCTAAGCGATCAAATCCGAGTTGATAAGAGTTGATTTTCGCGATAGTTAAACTAGTAAAACTCAATAAGTTTTAAGTTTATGACCAGTTATACAGAACTGAATCAGTTATACATTCTTTAGTTGCATTTCTGCATTGGGCTGAAAAAGGTTAATTTCATAATTGATTATTTGGTAGAATCTAGCTTTAATAAGACTTAACATTGGTAACAATTGGAATGTATAGGCTGAAACATAGTGCATTATAGATTTAGAACTGCTAAAACGATCCATCAAATATGAGTTGACAAGAGTTTATTTTCGCGATGGTTAAACTATTTAAACTCAATTAGTTTTATGTTTATGAACTAGTTATACTGAACTGAATTAGTTATGCATTCTTGATTTCGATCTTTGCATTGAGCTGATGAAGAAGCTTAATTGCGTAAATGACAATTTGTTTCGGTTATTTGGTAGAATTTGGCTTGCATAAGACTTGAATCTGGTAAAAATTGGGTGAAACGTAATGTAGTGCATTATACAAGTAAAACTGGTAGAACTACATAAGTTATACGAAACTGAATCAATTTTTTATGTTTGTTTTAGAAGTGCATTATGAACGCCAAAGTCATCATATAGCAAGGATATGATTGGGATGAGCATAGTTGTCTTAGTTTTCTTAATGACATTCTCATCTATAGCAAGGATATGAAGGAGCATGTTAAGCATTTGCACTTGGTGTTGGAGATGTTGAAGAAATATGAATTCTATGAAAATGAGAAAAAATGTTATTTTGGTCATTAAAAAGTGGCGTATTTGGCTCATGTAATATATGTAGAAGGTGTTGTTGTGAATGAGTCTAAGGTTGAGGCAATGTTACGATGGCCTGAGCCTGAAGTGTCATGACCTTGAGAGGATTTCTGGGTGTAACAGGGTATTTTAGGCGCTTTGTGGAAAATTATTGTCAGATTGCAAAGCTTCTAACATCTCTCAGTTGAAGAAGAACAATTTTGCGTGGAATGTGGAAGGTAGCAAGGCATTCTAAACACTTAAAAATATAGTGGCAGATTTACCAACTCTAAGTCTACCTGATTATAATAAGGATTTTGTGATTGAAATCAACACGTTGGGATCTGGTACTGGTGATGTTCTGTCAAAAGGAAAAATGCCACTAGCTTTTATTAGTCAAGCATTCATGGGCCAAAGGCAGAAAAAATCAGTCTATGAGAGGGAACTCTTGGCTATAGTTTTTGCAGTGGATAAGTGGAAGCACTATTTTAATGGGAGAAGATTTGTGATTAAAACTGATCAAAGAAGTCTGAAATATTTGTTGGATCAGAAAAATCTAGCGGGTGATCAGCACAAATAGGCAGCAAAACTATCGGGTCTAGATTACATTATTGAATACACATATGGGGTTGATAATAAATTCGATGATGCGTTATCTATACAAGAATTGAATTGATGTGTAGATTCCAATTGATAGCTCCAGGAACAGTTGACTTGAGGGAAATTAAGCAACAAGTGGCTAAAGACAAAGAATGTCAAAAAATCATGAAGCAATTGACAGAGGATGGGCTCTCTGCTGCTGGTTTCTTGTTCAGAATGAGATCTTGCTAAAAAATGAGGTTGTGGTGTTGCGACACACTTTCACACTTATTCCTGAATTGCTTAAGTAGTTTCACTCCAGCCCTATTGGGGATCACAAGGGTGTTCAAGAAACACATAAGAGAATGTGCAGAGAGGTTTATTGGAAATGTATCAAGAAGGATATTGGCAAGTTTATAGAGAAGTATGGAGTTTGTCAAACAAGTAAGTACTTTACTCTCTCCCCTGCGGGCCTGCTGTCAGCATTGCCAAATTCCCTTGCAGATTTGGTCAAACATAAGCATTGATTTCGTTGAAGGTCCTCTGGTGTCACAACACAAAGACACAATACTAGTAGTGGTGGATCGCTTGAGTAAGTTTGCTTACTTCTTAGCACTTAAGCATCTCTTTATTGTAAAATTTGTGGTTGAACTGTTCATCAGAAAGACAGTGTGTTTGCATGGGTTTCCAGAGATAATAATATTTGCTCGGAACAAGATATCTTGGAGAAACTTTTGAGAAGAATTGTTCAAAATGCAAGGAACAAAGCTTCACAAAAGTTCTGCGTACCACCCATAGGCTGATGGGAAAAAAAATTGCTTAATAAGTGCTTGGAAAACTATTTAAGATGTTTTGTGGGAAGTAAGCCAAGGTCGTGGATGGACTGGTTGGCTTGGGTAGAGTATTCTTACAATAATTCACATCATTATACCATTAACATGACACCTTTTAAGGGAGTTTATGGGAGATATGCTCCTAAGTTACTTTGTTATGAAGATTTTATACTGAAAATGCATAAGTTGAGGTGGTGTTACAGAGAGAGATGAGTTACTAGAGGAATTGAAGGAAAGTATTGGTAATGCTCAAAAAGAAAGGTGCAGTCTGCTAATAAGCATAGGAGGGATATTGAATATGATGTGGGTGATTCGATTTACTTGAAGTTACACCTTTATAGACAGAAATTAGTAGCAGTGAGAAGTAACTAAAGACCTTACATAACTGAACAGAGGATTTGTAGTGTGGCTTATCGCTTGCAGCTGCCAAAACACAACTCAATTAATCTGGTTTTCCACATTTCCAAGCTGCAGAAGGCAATTCCCACAGAGAAAATAACCTAAGAAATTTCTTAGATTATGACCAGGGGTTTGGAGTTGTTATAATTCATGAGAAGTTGCAGGCACATTGATATATAAGTATATGGAGTTTAACTTTAAGGAGAAGGTGTCTTCCATTCGGGGAGAGGTATTGATATGTTAGCTTACCCTTGGCTTCAATGAAGAAGAAGTTGAGGTCAACGAGAGGGGAAAAGAAGAGTGGCTAAGTTAAATGAGTTATTGTCCCAGATATACTTCTCCCGATTTCTCTCCTTTTCCTTCGACTTTATCTTCTTCTTCCCTTACTTCTTCTTCACTCGAATCTTCGTCCTGCCCTTTTTCGTTCACCGAGACTCTCTTACTCCTCCTCGTTTTCCAACGCGTCTTCGCCATCATATTTGATGATTCCTTGTGCGGATTTAATGCGAAATTGTGAAAGTAAACCCAAGTGGTTTTCCAAGTGTTACGACTATGATGATCTAAGAAATTGGAGGGAGACACGAGGAAGTTATCGTCTTTGAAAGAGGAGAAGATTTAGGGGAAAAAGGGAGAAACGAGTTAAGGATTTTAGGTTTAGAAGAGTAAAAATGAGACCAAAAACGGGTCATAGTAATAATTCAACTCTCAGATATGATCCAAAAGTGAGCCTGGTTTAGCTCATTTGCAGCCCATTTAGCTGTTGTAATTGTTAAATATAATTAAGGGTAATATTGTATTTTTACCATTTTTTTATCTATTTTCTTTTTTTTCTTAATTGCAAAATAAATTTTATTTTTCGTCTGGTGTTTTGAATTTACGCATTCCGTCATATGTATATCTAGGACTTAGTAATCGATCTTGATTTTCATCCAGAGGAAGCAAATCTCAGATTGATTCGAGAGGAAGGGAAACTGTCATGGAAAGAGTAAAACCTGTGACATAAGAATCATCCTTCTCTCTCAAAAGCAGATGTCGGAAAAGAGAGAAGGAAGGAGAAAAGTTACTGGCAAAATTAACATACTTAAGTTTAGAAGATTTCTAATGTCATCTTGAGAATATTCAAGAGAATATCAATATAGGAATATATCCAGATGTAGAATCGTTCGATTACTTACCAGGAACCAAAACTTTTTTGGCTCTTTAAAGATTACATCTGGTCTTTTCATTAAATTATTTGTTACTATTAATTTCCACATTAATAAACATAGAGAAATCAAATACAAAAGAGATGAGAGAAAGAAGAGAACTGTCGGGGAGCTTTGGACCTGGCTTTCTCGCCGGAGCTTCCTTAACTTGCTGGAGTTCTAGTGAGGTCCTCTTTTTCTCTTGTTTGACAATTCTTTGTAAACCCCTAGATTTTAGTACGAGGACAACTAAGTTAGGTTGTGTTCTCTCAATGTTTAAGTTAAAAGTCTCTTGTCCGACTACGTTTTGGTTATTGTCGTCTCATTGGTTATGAGAGAGGGAGTTGGCTTTATTGATTTATATAAGAAGTAAAAAACATGAAAACTGAAATGGTGAAAGTGACTCCTAAACAATAAGAGCATCTTTCCTTATTAACTACCAATTTAACAACTGAAGCGAACACAATCAAAAGAAACAAATCCTAAAAGCCAATCCACAAATCACCGGTTTGGTACACGAATACTGCCTTCTAAACCGGTGCATCATCATCACACAAGACTCCATCAGATTTGCTCGTCTTTTGGTCGCTTCCAACATTGGTATCCTATCCATTCCCCACTCCTACCACTGCTATGCAAAAACTAGCATTCGCTGCTTTCACCATGTCTCCGAATTCTCCCACTCCTACCTCTGCTATGCAAAAACTAGCATTCGCTGCTTTTACCATGTCTTCGAATTCTCCCACTCCTACCTCTGCTATGCAAAAACTAGCATTTGCTGCTTTAACCATGTCTTCGAATTCTCCCACTCCTACCTCTGCTATGCAAAAGCTAGCATTTGCTGCTTTCACCTTGTCTCCGAATTCTCCCACTCCTACCTCTGCTATGCAAAAGCTACCATTTGCTGCTTTCACCATATTTCCACATTCTCCACTATAACCATCACCACAACCATTAGCCTTTGCCTTGGCCCTGGCCTTTGTTTTGCCTCTGTATATCACACCGGCTTTCCAGTACCTAGTACCAAACGTCTCCTCCCACTGAGCAGTAGTCATAGAAAAACTGTAATCAAGCTCCTTACCTTTGCCTCGGTCAGAATCTGTGTCATCATGCTGCAATGCCTTACCAAGGAGCTTCTTCATATCATCACAGTAAGAAACTGGATGCAGCTGATGTGTATGCCAGATAAGGTCAACATCATACGTCGGAACACAAAACCGGTTTAAGGACCTTTCTCTGTTTTTCTTAATCAGATAGAGAAACCCCTTATATCTAGCAACAGCTTCTTGTAGAAAAATGTCACTGTCTACATGAGCTCTCGAGACCTGTGGCAAAGGAAACAATTGTAGAATCACATAAAGAAAACATACAAATTCGAAGTCTGGATGATTTAATGATAAATCATTCTAAAGTTATACCTGGTAGTAGAATGGGCTTTGCCTCTTCACAGCTGAAACTAAATCATATTTGGTACACTTCTCAAGAGTTGAAGATTTCTTTGAGATTTCCTCCGAGTCTACCTTGTTCAAGTCTAGGTCATAAGGTTCTTCAGGATACAACGTTTTCCAGAAAGCTTCAGTTTTTGATTTGCAGTTCCCATTAACAGAAGATACAACCCCAGAATTGTCGAGAAGTGTCCCATAAAATTCCTCACAATCAGACTTATACCTCACCTGGATTTACATCATGCATAATTAACTCAAACACCCACTAACAAAGTCAAAGTTTTTTTGCCTTATAAACTTACTGGATTAAGCCTGTGGCAATGCCAAATCCATTCACAGTCAAGAGGAGGAACCAAAGGTTCTTCACTAACTGATGACTCCGAGTTTTTGGCAAGCAAAGGAAGCCAACAAGCATTGTACCTACCAAAAGCACTCATTACATTAGATAAGTTTGAACCAATCAAGATCTAAGCAAGCTATGTGAAAGAGACTATTAACCTGTAGATGGCTTTTTCAAGTGCTGGGCCTTCATAAAGCCATCGATTCTTATCAACAGTTGCAAGGAACTGAAGTTGCTGCTTGGCTGCAGAAAATAAGTCAACGCTTATCTTTATCTTCTGGGCTTCAAGCCACTCCGCTTCATGATCTTTCTCCTTATCCATTACTTAAGTTTTCACCTTTGAAAACAAACAAAAACCCAAATCAATCTGCATGCAACTAAGCAAACCATCGACTTTTGTTTCACCTAATTTCAGTTAAAAATTTGATCTTTTTCTAATCATCTGTATAACCCTTATGGAGATTTAGAAAGATCATATTCAGCAAGAGAATAATCAAAACTTTAAGTGAATTAAACCTAATATTCATATTAATTCAGAACAATAATAAGCAGTAAGTAGCATAAGAATCTAACGGAAACCTTACCACCGATCCCCGGGAATTGTTCTGATGACTAAGAGGAAAAGCTTACTAAGAAAACTTTCAATGGTTGGTCCTTTATAGGAAGTTCCCAAGTCCAAGACCACAAGAAAGTTGTGAATTGACAAATATGCCTCTCCATCATAGTAAGACGCATGTCAGTTTCCAAACAGGGTTTAAGCTTACACGTTTTGAAGCTTTAAGCTTTGGTTTAGCCAGTTCAGACAAAACGTATTCAAGTTTTGAAACTATCGGCGCTGTCCAAGTGCCACGTCTCCTAGACACCCATAATGACTCAACACCATCGGCTCGTGTTGGCGACGTGTTAGCCGCCAAGGAAAGAGCCAACGGAGAGCCATCGACACATGGAAAACTACTGATCAACACTTCCAAGAAGCGCCATCGACACATGGAAAACGTCCAGATTTGTACTTCTGATGAGTTAAATGATAGATCATTTTCATGTTATACCTGGTAGTAGTAGAATGGGCTTTGTCTCTTTACAACTGAAGCTAAATCATATTTGGTGCATTTCTTGAGAGTTGAAGAGTTCTCAGAAGTTTTCTCTGAGTCTACCTTGTTCAAGTCTAACTCATAGGGTTCCTCAGGATACAATGTTTTCCATAAATCTTCAGTTTCTGATTTGCAGTTCCCATTAACAGAAGATACAACTCCAGAATTGTCAAGTAGTCTTCCATAAAATTCTTCACAATCACACTTATACCTCATCTGGATTTAAACATTATGCGTAATGAACTCAAACATCTAACAGACTCGATTTTTTGGCCTATCAATCATAGTTATAATAGCTAACTTACCGGATTAAGCCTGTGGCAATGCTAAATCCACTCACAGTCAAGAGGAGGGACCAAAGGCCCTTCCCTAACTGATGACTCAGAGTATTTGGCAAGCAAAGGAAGCCAACAAGCATTGTACTTGACAAAAGCATTCGTTACATTTGATAAGTTTGAACCAATCAAAGATCTCATCAAGCTATGCAAAAGAACGTCCTCCAAAATGATATAATCACTTAAAACAGAGAATCTACATGAATCGAATCAGAAAAGAAAAGGAGATCATTAATCTGTAGATGGCTCTTTCTAGTGCAGGTCCTTCATAGAGCCATCGATTCTTATCAACAGTTGCAAGGAACTGAAGTTGTTGTTTGGCTGCAGAAATTAAGTCAACACTTATCTTCATCTTCTGAATATTTTTAAGATGGAGCATCTGCAGAATGTCTAAAGATGGAGCATCTGCAGAATATATTAAGAGAATATCAAATATAGGATTCTTTCTAGTGTTGGTCTAGTTCGGTTTACCTTAATTGTGAATTTGTTTAGGTTTAATTTGATTTAGCTATCTATATAAATACCAATTAGAACTGGACATAATAACCGGATCCGAAGAATTCGAACTGAAACCTACCAGTAAAGACTTTCACGTCATTTTTCCAATAAATTTCAAGTCATTTTCTCAAAAAAGAATTCGGTGATTTTCGATCTTTTTCAGTTTTTCAAATTTTTATCTACACCGATCCTGAACCAAAAAGACAAACCCAATTTCGAACAGAACCAACCCGAAACCAAACCAAAACTATACCAGTTCCTACATGGGTCCAAAAATCCCTTACTTGACCTTGTATCGATTGGAGCCGATCCGAGATCTGAATTCCACCCGAATGCCCTATACCAATTGTAGTTGTTCTTGTTCCATATAGAATCTTTGTAACATCATCTCACAAGTGTATCGATTCTGTTATTCTATTATAATCGATGTAGCTCCTTAAGCATTGTCAAGGCTTCTCATCTCTTCAGAAGTAACATCAATAGACCTGAGCTTGATCAAGAAATGATCAATTCTCCGTTCTATAGTCAGTTCACGATACCTGGACATCGAAGGCTGTCCTTGCAGTGATCTCATAGTTCCTACACGGTGGAGATTCTATTGGGTCGGTCTTGAAGAATTTGAGTCTTTAACTCGAGAAACAATGCAAGTCACAAATGCAAACAGAATTTAATGGAGGAAGAGAGGTTGATAGTGAAGCTTTATCATCTTCCTCTTCCTCCATTGATGCAAACGTCACAAAAGGCCAATGTGTAGAAGATGAAATGGGTACCTCGCCAGGTTTATTAATCGATAGCAGAAGGAACCAAAAGTTAACAAGAGTTTGATGAAATGATTTTTCATTCAAAGTATCTCAATGGACAGACAAAAGTTACACAATTATATAAATGGATTCATATTTTGAACTACTAGTTTACTTACCACAGCTATGTGAAGAAAGAATAAATCATTCATTGGTACACCTTCACAGAAACATGGCTCTTCTGATTAAGCAAAAGGCTCAGACTTATGTCTTGGTTTCGTCATTCAAAAGATCTGTGGCTATATGTGTTTCATGTAGCAAACAAAGAAGGATTTGCTGTCGCGGTACTCACTTGCACCTCCAGCATTTCCAAACGACGTTCTAACAGATCCAACTTCTCATTCAAAGAAGCCAACTTACTTTTTGTGGTGGATTCTGAAACACAAACACACACAAGTAGACATAAATAGAATGTTTCCATGGTTTGATAATGGACACAGCTCAAAACTATACTCTTTCATCAACACATAAAAGTATATTTCAGACATAAATGGAATTTTTCACGGTTTAGTAACCGATTTAGCTTAAAAAGTTTATACTCTTTCATCAATACATAGTGTGGTCGATTCTGAAACACACAAGTACAGATATAACTGGAGAGTTTTTAAGGTTTTTTATGGTCTGATAATCGATTTAGCTCAAAGTTATAATACTCTTTCATCAACACAAAGTGTGTTCGATTCTGAAACACACACACGCAGAAGTAAATTACAGACAAATAATTTTCATGGTTTAATAATCGTTTTAGCTCAGATAATACTCTTTCATTAACAGATAGCATTGTCTGAAAACAGCTGAAACTGGAGCTCAGAAGTCAGAAGATCAAATAGATCATTACAAAGATATCTCTCTCTCTCTCTCTCTCTAAGTCCATGGATCTAAGAAAGTCAAATGATCTGATCCCAAACGATTTTTTATCAAATTCGAACCAAATGCAAATGAAATCTGATAATAACAACAATAAAGAGGCTGAAAATCTCTCTCTCTCTTCACTCTCCCAATCATGAAAAACCTTTCTTTGATAAAACGCTAAACAAGTTCCTAAATTTAGCATTCATGAAAGTGACGTTACCCTCAAATTGGACGAAGAGTTCAAACCCCAACACAGAAAATTCAAGTAAAAACAAACAAGCACGAGAGATTTACCGAATTGGACGAGGAATTCGAAGAGACGACGAACATTAAGAGAATATGAGAGATGAATTCTCGATTCTCCCAATCTGCTTGAACAGCGATTCCTACGTTTACTGCGTTTGTGATCCCTCCTGCTTTGGCCATTATTGCAGAACTCTTAACTTTCTTCAAAAAGAAACAACACTTGTACTCACAGATTTCTGATTTCTGCAGCTTTTGTCTCCTTCAAAAAGCTTTTCTTTTTACTCTGTTTCGATTCAATCCAGCTGTGAGAAATGATTGAGCAATCGATTAGAGAACTAGGGTCACTTCCTTTTGTTTCTGAATTTTATCTTCCTTTTTTCTCGTAGGTTGCTTTTTAGGTGATGTGTTTGATTGAAGGAGGTGAAGAAGTAGATTAGAAGAAACGGACATTTTTTATAGGAAGACAAAATAAAGGGGCTAAACTGTAATTTCTGATATTTGATCGTTATTCTATAAGCAGACCATTCTGGGATCTGTTTGGACTCAGACTAAGTCTTTTTGTATTTTAAGTTTTTCAATTCCATTAATTTATTGATCTATTTGAATATTTTTATTTTTACTCCTGGTTCGGTTGAAGTATAGAACGAGTTTAAATTTTGAATATTATATTTAAATTTATTTAAAAATTTCAA
>JAKUCM010001306.1:0-30930 GCA_023374145.1 Lepidium sativum | reverse complement strand
GAGAGAGAGAGACTTAAACCTAAACCTACAAGAAAAATTGAAACACCTACATTGTATACTAAAATCTACAAAACGGAAGCAAAACCTAAATAACAGAACAAGTACATAACGGAAGCAAAGCCTACATTACGGAAACAAAACCTACATAAAGGAAGCAAAACCTACATAGCGGTGGGAAAACCTACGTTGTGTAGGTTTTCTTTATGTTTTGTAGGTTTTGGTTTACGTTATGTAGGTTTTGATTGATGTGATGTAGGTTTTAGGTATGACTTGTTTACGTTGTGTAGGTTTTGCTTGATGTTTTATATGTTTTGGTATATTATATGTGTGTTTTGGTCTACGTCACGTAGGTTTTGATTTCGTATCTGTTACGGAAACCCACATAACGTTAGCCTAAGCATACATAATGGGAGTCAATACCTACATATCACTTATTGAACAAATACATAAGGGGACATACTTTCAATATTTATGGCAGGGAATGAGTAAACGGTCATGTATACGATTGTTTTGATGGGAAAGTGCGCATATTATTGTCGTGTTGAGAACACTTTGAACATGTGTACGTCTTCCTTGGTCGTTTGGACTAAAGTACCACCTATATTACGCGTTTTATTATGGAGCTTTTGGTCGACCTGTTTGCTTTCAAATTGATGGCGGCTTACAAACCTTGTATGCAACCTGCTCAGGTACATGTGTTCCAGCATCTCGAGCTTTAATACACTTAGCTTATGCATTGTAAAAAGTTGTTGTGTGGTAATACCAATGAGAGATAGACTATTGAAAGAGTAGCACTTTCGGCGGCAACTAGGGCATGGACACAAGGAATTTTGTCTACGTTATACTTCTTGCACGAACATTTTCTCTCCGTCATATTGAAAACATTAAATGATGTGTTGTTTGTCACATGTGCCTGATGTTCATATATTTGTTGTACCGCGAAAAGTTTGGCTTCCTGAACTCTCCCCTAAAAGATCAATAATTGGCCCAACACCATTAAAACACAAGCATGCATATTTTAAACCTAAACCTACAAGAAAAATTGAAACACCTACATTGTATACTAAAATCTACAAAACGGAAGCAAAACCTAAATAACAGAAAAAGTACAGAACGGAAGCAAAGCCTACATTACGGAAACAAAACCTACATAAAGGAAGCAAAACCTACATAGCGGTGGGAAAAACCTACGTTGTGTAGGTTTTCTTTATGTTTTGTAGGTTTTGGTTTACGTTATGTAGGTTTTGATTGATGTGATGTAGGTTTTAGGTATGACTTGTTTACGTTGTGTAGGTTTTGCTTGAGTTTTTATATGTTTTGGTATATTATATGTGTGTTTTGGTCTACGTCACGTAGGTTTTGATTTCATATCTGTTACGGAAACCCACATAACGTTAGCCTAAGCATACATAATGGGAGTCAATACCTACATATCACTTATTGAACAAATACATAAGGGGACATAATTTCAATATTTATGGCAGGGAATGAGTAAACGGTCATGTATACGATTGTTTTGATGGGCAAGTGCGCATATTATTGTCGTGTTGAGAACACTTTGAACATGTGTACGTCTTCCTTGGTCGTTTGGACTAAAGTACCACCTATATTACGCGTTTTATTATGGAGCTTTTGGTCGACCTGTTTGCTTTCAAATTGATGGCGGCTTACAAACCTTGTATGCAACCTGCTCAGGTACATGTGTTCCAGCATCTCGAGCTTTAATACACTTAGCTTATGCATTGTAAAAAGTTGTTGTGTGGTAATACCAATGAGAGATAGACTATTGAAAGAGTAGCACTTTCGGCGGCAACTAGGGCATGGACACAAGGAATTTTGTCTACGTTATACTTCTTGCACGAACATTTTCTCTCCGTCATATTGAAAACATTAAATGATGTGTTGTTTGTCACATGTGCCTGATGTTCATATATTTGTTGTACCGCGAAAAGTTTGGCTTCCTGAACTCTCCCCTAAAAGATCAATAATTGGCCCAACACCATTAAAACACAAGCATGCATAACTTAAACCTAAACCTACAAGAAAAATTGAAACACCTACATTGTATACTAAAATCTACAAAACGGAAGCAAAACCTAAATAACAGAAAAAGTACAGAACGGAAGCAAAGCCTACATTACGGAAACAAAACCTACATAAAGGAAGCAAAACCTACATAGCGGTGGGAAAACCTACGTTGTGTAGGTTTTCTTTATGTTTTGTAGGTTTTGGTTTACGTTATGTAGGTTTTGATTGATGTGATGTAGGTTTTAGGTATGACTTGTTTACGTTGTGTAGGTTTTGCTTGATGTTTTATATGTTTTGGTATATTATATGTGTGTTTTGGTCTACGTCACGTAGGTTTTGATTTCATATCTGTTACGGAAACCCACATAACGTTAGCCTAAGCATACATAATGGGAGTCAATACCTACATATCACTTATTGAACAAATACATAAGGGGACATAATTTCAATATTTATGGCAGGGAATGAGTAAACGGTCATGTATACGATTGTTTTGATGGGCAAGTGCGCATATTATTGTCGTGTTGAGAACACTTTGAACATGTGTACGTCTTCCTTGGTCGTTTGGACTAAAGTACCACCTATATTACGCGTTTTATTATGGAGCTTTTGGTCGACCTGTTTGCTTTCAAATTGATGGCGGCTTACAAACCTTGTATGCAACCTGCTCAGGTACATGTGTTCCAGCATCTCGAGCTTTAATACACTTAGCTTATGCATTGTAAAAAGTTGTTGTGTGGTAATACCAATGAGAGATAGACTATTGAAAGAGTAGCACTTTCGGCGGCAACTAGGGCATGGACACAAGGAATTTTGTCTACGTTATACTTCTTGCACGAACATTTTCTCTCCGTCATATTGAAAACATTAAATGATGTGTTGTTTGTCACATGTGCCTGATGTTCATATATTTGTTGTACCGCGAAAAGTTTGGCTTCCTGAACTCTCCCCTAAAAGATCAATAATTGGCCCAACACCATTAAAACACAAGCATGCATATTTTAAACCTAAACCTACAAGAAAAATTGAAACACCTACATTGTATACTAAAATCTACAAAACGGAAGCAAAACCTAAATAACAGAAAAAGTACAGAACGGAAGCAAAGCCTACATTACGGAAACAAAACCTACATAAAGGAAGCAAAACCTACATAGCGGTGGGAAAACCTACGTTGTGTAGGTTTTCTTTATGTTTTGTAGGTTTTGGTTTACGTTATGTAGGTTTTGATTGATGTGATGTAGGTTTTAGGTATGACTTGTTTACGTTGTGTAGGTTTTGCTTGAGTTTTTATATGTTTTGGTATATTATATGTGTCTTTTGGTCTACGTCACGTAGGTTTTGATTTCATATCTGTTACGGAAACCCACATAACGTTAGCCTAAGCATACATAATGGGAGTCAATACCTACATATCACTTATTGAACAAATACATAAGGGGACATAATTTCAATATTTATGGCAGGGAATGAGTAAACGGTCATGTATACGATTGTTTTGATGGGCAAGTGCGCATATTATTGTCGTGTTGAGAACACTTTGAACATGTGTACGTCTTCCTTGGTTGTTTGGACTAAAGTACCACCTATATTACGCGTTTTATTATGGAGCTTTTGGTCGACCTGTTTGCTTTCAAATTGATGGCGGCTTACAAACCTTGTATGCAACCTGCTCAGGTACATGTGTTCCAGCATCTCGAGCTTTAATACACTTAGCTTATGCATTGTAAAAAGTTGTTGTGTGGTAATACCAACGAGAGATAGACTATTGAAAGAGTAGCACTTTCGGCGGCAACTAGGGCATGGACACAAGGAATTTTGTCTACGTTATACTTCTTGCACGAACATTTTCTCCCCGTCATATTGAAAACATTAAATGATGTGTTGTTTGTCACGTGTGCCTGATGTTCATATATTTGTTGTACCGCGAAAAGTTTGGCTTCCTGAACTCTCCCCTAAAAGATCAATAATTGGCCCAACACCATTAAAACACAAGCATGCATAACTTAAACCTAAACCTACAAGAAAAATTGAAACACCTACATTGTATACTAAAATCTACAAAACGGAAGCAAAACCTAAATAACAGAAAAAGTACATAACGGAAGCAAAGCCTACATTACGGAAACAAAACCTACATAAAGGAAGCAAAACCTACATAGCGGTGGGAAAACCTACGTTGTGTAGGTTTTCTTTATGTTTTGTAGGTTTTGGTTTACGTTATGTAGGTTTTGATTGATGTGATGTAGGTTTTAGGTATGACTTGTTTACGTTGTGTAGGTTTTGCTTGAGTTTTTATATGTTTTGGTATATTATATGTGTGTTTTGGTCTACGTCACGTAGGTTTTGATTTCATATCTGTTACGGAAACCCACATAACGTTAGCCTAAGCATACATAATGGGAGTCAATACCTACATATCACTTATTGAACAAATACATAAGGGGACATAATTTCAATATTTATGGCAGGGAATGAGTAAACGGTCATGTATACGATTGTTTTGATGGGCAAGTGCGCATATTATTGTCGTGTTGAGAACACTTTGAACATGTGTACGTCTTCCTTGGTCGTTTGGACTAAAGTACCACCTATATTACGCGTTTTATTATGGAGCTTTTGGTCGACCTGTTTGCTTTCAAATTGATGGCGGCTTACAAACCTTGTATGCAACCTGCTCAGGTACATGTGTTCCAGCATCTCGAGCTTTAATACACTTAGCTTATGCATTGTAAAAAGTTGTTGTGTGGTAATACCAATGAGAGATAGACTATTGAAAGAGTAGCACTTTCGGCGGCAACTAGGGCATGGACACAAGGAATTTTGTCTACGTTATACTTCTTGCACGAACATTTTCTCTCCGTCATATTGAAAACATTAAATGATGTGTTGTTTGTCACATGTGCCTGATGTTCATATATTTGTTGTACCGCGAAAAGTTTGGCTTCCTGAACTCTCCCCTAAAAGATCAATAATTGGCCCAACACCATTAAAACACAAGCATGCATAACTTAAACCTAAACCTACAAGAAAAATTGAAACACCTACATTGTATACTAAAATCTACAAAACGGAAGCAAAACCTAAATAACAGAAAAAGTACAGAACGGAAGCAAAGCCTACATTACGGAAACAAAACCTACATAAAGGAAGCAAAACCTACATAGCGGTGGGAAAACCTACGTTGTGTAGGTTTTCTTTATGTTTTGTAGGTTTTGGTTTACGTTATGTAGGTTTTGATTGATGTGATGTAGGTTTTAGGTATGACTTGTTTACGTTGTGTAGGTTTTGCTTGAGTTTTTATATGTTTTGGTATATTATATGTGTGTTTTGGTCTACGTCACGTAGGTTTTGATTTCATATCTGTTACGGAAACCCACATAACGTTAGCCTAAGCATACATAATGGGAGTCAATACCTACATATCACTTATTGAACAAATACATAAGGGGACATAATTTCAATATTTATGGCAGGGAATGAGTAAACGGTCATGTATACGATTGTTTTGATGGGCAAGTGCGCATATTATTGTCGTGTTGAGAACACTTTGAACATGTGTACGTCTTCCTTGGTCGTTTGGACTAAAGTACCACCTATATTACGCGTTTTATTATGGAGCTTTTGGTCGACCTGTTTGCTTTCAAATTGATGGCGGCTTACAAACCTTGTATGCAACCTGCTCAGGTACATGTGTTCCAGCATCTCGAGCTTTAATACACTTAGCTTATGCATTGTAAAAAGTTGTTGTGTGGTAATACCAATGAGAGATAGACTATTGAAAGAGTAGCACTTTCGGCGGCAACTAGGGCATGGACACAAGGAATTTTGTCTACGTTATACTTCTTGCACGAACATTTTCTCTCCGTCATATTGAAAACATTAAATGATGTGTTGTTTGTCACATGTGCCTGATGTTCATATATTTGTTGTACCGCGAAAAGTTTGGCTTCCTGAACTCTCCCCTAAAAGATCAATAATTGGCCCAACACCATTAAAACACAAGCATGCATAACTTAAACCTAAACCTACAAGAAAAATTGAAACACCTACATTGTATACTAAAATCTACAAAACGGAAGCAAAACCTAAATAACAGAACAAGTACATAACGGAAGCAAAGCCTACATTACGGAAACAAAACCTACATAAAGGAAGCAAAACCTACATAGCGGTGGGAAAACCTACGTTGTGTAGGTTTTCTTTATGTTTTGTAGGTTTTGGTTTACGTTATGTAGGTTTTGATTGATGTGATGTAGGTTTTAGGTATGACTTGTTTACGTTGTGTAGGTTTTGCTTGATGTTTTATATGTTTTGGTATATTATATGTGTGTTTTGGTCTACGTCACGTAGGTTTTGATTTCGTATCTGTTACGGAAACCCACATAACGTTAGCCTAAGCATACATAATGGGAGTCAATACCTACATATCACTTATTGAACAAATACATAAGGGGACATACTTTCAATATTTATGGCAGGGAATGAGTAAACGGTCATGTATACGATTGTTTTGATGGGAAAGTGCGCATATTATTGTCGTGTTGAGAACACTTTGAACATGTGTACGTCTTCCTTGGTCGTTTGGACTAAAGTACCACCTATATTACGCGTTTTATTATGGAGCTTTTGGTCGACCTGTTTGCTTTCAAATTGATGGCGGCTTACAAACCTTGTATGCAACCTGCTCAGGTACATGTGTTCCAGCATCTCGAGCTTTAATACACTTAGCTTATGCATTGTAAAAAGTTGTTGTGTGGTAATACCAATGAGAGATAGACTATTGAAAGAGTAGCACTTTCGGCGGCAACTAGGGCATGGACACAAGGAATTTTGTCTACGTTATACTTCTTGCACGAACATTTTCTCTCCGTCATATTGAAAACATTAAATGATGTGTTGTTTGTCACATGTGCCTGATGTTCATATATTTGTTGTACCGCGAAAAGTTTGGCTTCCTGAACTCTCCCCTAAAAGATCAATAATTGGCCCAACACCATTAAAACACAAGCATGCATATTTTAAACCTAAACCTACAAGAAAAATTGAAACACCTACATTGTATACTAAAATCTACAAAACGGAAGCAAAACCTAAATAACAGAAAAAGTACAGAACGGAAGCAAAGCCTACATTACGGAAACAAAACCTACATAAAGGAAGCAAAACCTACATAGCGGTGGGAAAAACCTACGTTGTGTAGGTTTTCTTTATGTTTTGTAGGTTTTGGTTTACGTTATGTAGGTTTTGATTGATGTGATGTAGGTTTTAGGTATGACTTGTTTACGTTGTGTAGGTTTTGCTTGAGTTTTTATATGTTTTGGTATATTATATGTGTGTTTTGGTCTACGTCACGTAGGTTTTGATTTCATATCTGTTACGGAAACCCACATAACGTTAGCCTAAGCATACATAATGGGAGTCAATACCTACATATCACTTATTGAACAAATACATAAGGGGACATAATTTCAATATTTATGGCAGGGAATGAGTAAACGGTCATGTATACGATTGTTTTGATGGGCAAGTGCGCATATTATTGTCGTGTTGAGAACACTTTGAACATGTGTACGTCTTCCTTGGTCGTTTGGACTAAAGTACCACCTATATTACGCGTTTTATTATGGAGCTTTTGGTCGACCTGTTTGCTTTCAAATTGATGGCGGCTTACAAACCTTGTATGCAACCTGCTCAGGTACATGTGTTCCAGCATCTCGAGCTTTAATACACTTAGCTTATGCATTGTAAAAAGTTGTTGTGTGGTAATACCAATGAGAGATAGACTATTGAAAGAGTAGCACTTTCGGCGGCAACTAGGGCATGGACACAAGGAATTTTGTCTACGTTATACTTCTTGCACGAACATTTTCTCTCCGTCATATTGAAAACATTAAATGATGTGTTGTTTGTCACATGTGCCTGATGTTCATATATTTGTTGTACCGCGAAAAGTTTGGCTTCCTGAACTCTCCCCTAAAAGATCAATAATTGGCCCAACACCATTAAAACACAAGCATGCATATTTTAAACCTAAACCTACAAGAAAAATTGAAACACCTACATTGTATACTAAAATCTACAAAACGGAAGCAAAACCTAAATAACAGAAAAAGTACAGAACGGAAGCAAAGCCTACATTACGGAAACAAAACCTACATAAAGGAAGCAAAACCTACATAGCGGTGGGAAAACCTACGTTGTGTAGGTTTTCTTTATGTTTTGTAGGTTTTGGTTTACGTTATGTAGGTTTTGATTGATGTGATGTAGGTTTTAGGTATGACTTGTTTACGTTGTGTAGGTTTTGCTTGAGTTTTTATATGTTTTGGTATATTATATGTGTGTTTTGGTCTACGTCACGTAGGTTTTGATTTCATATCTGTTACGGAAACCCACATAACGTTAGCCTAAGCATACATAATGGGAGTCAATACCTACATATCACTTATTGAACAAATACATAAGGGGACATAATTTCAATATTTATGGCAGGGAATGAGTAAACGGTCATGTATACGATTGTTTTGATGGGCAAGTGCGCATATTATTGTCGTGTTGAGAACACTTTGAACATGTGTACGTCTTCCTTGGTTGTTTGGACTAAAGTACCACCTATATTACGCGTTTTATTATGGAGCTTTTGGTCGACCTGTTTGCTTTCAAATTGATGGCGGCTTACAAACCTTGTATGCAACCTGCTCAGGTACATGTGTTCCAGCATCTCGAGCTTTAATACACTTAGCTTATGCATTGTAAAAAGTTGTTGTGTGGTAATACCAACGAGAGATAGACTATTGAAAGAGTAGCACTTTCGGCGGCAACTAGGGCATGGACACAAGGAATTTTGTCTACGTTATACTTCTTGCACGAACATTTTCTCCCCGTCATATTGAAAACATTAAATGATGTGTTGTTTGTCACGTGTGCCTGATGTTCATATATTTGTTGTACCGCGAAAAGTTTGGCTTCCTGAACTCTCCCCTAAAAGATCAATAATTGGCCCAACACCATTAAAACACAAGCATGCATAACTTAAACCTAAACCTACAAGAAAAATTGAAACACCTACATTGTATACTAAAATCTACAAAACGGAAGCAAAACCTAAATAACAGAAAAAGTACATAACGGAAGCAAAGCCTACATTACGGAAACAAAACCTACATAAAGGAAGCAAAACCTACATAGCGGTGGGAAAACCTACGTTGTGTAGGTTTTCTTTATGTTTTGTAGGTTTTGGTTTACGTTATGTAGGTTTTGATTGATGTGATGTAGGTTTTAGGTATGACTTGTTTACGTTGTGTAGGTTTTGCTTGATGTTTTATATGTTTTGGTATATTATATGTGTGTTTTGGTCTACGTCACGTAGGTTTTGATTTCATATCTGTTACGGAAACCCACATAACGTTAGCCTAAGCATACATAATGGGAGTCAATACCTACATATCACTTATTGAACAAATACATAAGGGGACATAATTTCAATATTTATGGCAGGGAATGAGTAAACGGTCATGTATACGATTGTTTTGATGGGCAAGTGCGCATATTATTGTCGTGTTGAGAACACTTTGAACATGTGTACGTCTTCCTTGGTCGTTTGGACTAAAGTACCACCTATATTACGCGTTTTATTATGGAGCTTTTGGTCGACCTGTTTGCTTTCAAATTGATGGCGGCTTACAAACCTTGTATGCAACCTGCTCAGGTACATGTGTTCCAGCATCTCGAGCTTTAATACACTTAGCTTATGCATTGTAAAAAGTTGTTGTGTGGTAATACCAATGAGAGATAGACTATTGAAAGAGTAGCACTTTCGGCGGCAACTAGGGCATGGACACAAGGAATTTTGTCTACGTTATACTTCTTGCACGAACATTTTCTCTCCGTCATATTGAAAACATTAAATGATGTGTTGTTTGTCACATGTGCCTGATGTTCATATATTTGTTGTACCGCGAAAAGTTTGGCTTCCTGAACTCTCCCCTAAAAGATCAATAATTGGCCCAACACCATTAAAACACAAGCATGCATATTTTAAACCTAAACCTACAAGAAAAATTGAAACACCTACATTGTATACTAAAATCTACAAAACGGAAGCAAAACCTAAATAACAGAAAAAGTACAGAACGGAAGCAAAGCCTACATTACGGAAACAAAACCTACATAAAGGAAGCAAAACCTACATAGCGGTGGGAAAACCTACGTTGTGTAGGTTTTCTTTATGTTTTGTAGGTTTTGGTTTACGTTATGTAGGTTTTGATTGATGTGATGTAGGTTTTAGGTATGACTTGTTTACGTTGTGTAGGTTTTGCTTGAGTTTTTATATGTTTTGGTATATTATATGTGTGTTTTGGTCTACGTCACGTAGGTTTTGATTTCATATCTGTTACGGAAACCCACATAACGTTAGCCTAAGCATACATAATGGGAGTCAATACCTACATATCACTTATTGAACAAATACATAAGGGGACATAATTTCAATATTTATGGCAGGGAATGAGTAAACGGTCATGTATACGATTGTTTTGATGGGCAAGTGCGCATATTATTGTCGTGTTGAGAACACTTTGAACATGTGTACGTCTTCCTTGGTTGTTTGGACTAAAGTACCACCTATATTACGCGTTTTATTATGGAGCTTTTGGTCGACCTGTTTGCTTTCAAATTGATGGCGGCTTACAAACCTTGTATGCAACCTGCTCAGGTACATGTGTTCCAGCATCTCGAGCTTTAATACACTTAGCTTATGCATTGTAAAAAGTTGTTGTGTGGTAATACCAACGAGAGATAGACTATTGAAAGAGTAGCACTTTCGGCGGCAACTAGGGCATGGACACAAGGAATTTTGTCTACGTTATACTTCTTGCACGAACATTTTCTCCCCGTCATATTGAAAACATTAAATGATGTGTTGTTTGTCACGTGTGCCTGATGTTCATATATTTGTTGTACCGCGAAAAGTTTGGCTTCCTGAACTCTCCCCTAAAAGATCAATAATTGGCCCAACACCATTAAAACACAAGCATGCATAACTTAAACCTAAACCTACAAGAAAAATTGAAACACCTACATTGTATACTAAAATCTACAAAACGGAAGCAAAACCTAAATAACAGAAAAAGTACATAACGGAAGCAAAGCCTACATTACGGAAACAAAACCTACATAAAGGAAGCAAAACCTACATAGCGGTGGGAAAACCTACGTTGTGTAGGTTTTCTTTATGTTTTGTAGGTTTTGGTTTACGTTATGTAGGTTTTGATTGATGTGATGTAGGTTTTAGGTATGACTTGTTTACGTTGTGTAGGTTTTGCTTGATGTTTTATATGTTTTGGTATATTATATGTGTGTTTTGGTCTACGTCACGTAGGTTTTGATTTCATATCTGTTACGGAAACCCACATAACGTTAGCCTAAGCATACATAATGGGAGTCAATACCTACATATCACTTATTGAACAAATACATAAGGGGACATAATTTCAATATTTATGGCAGGGAATGAGTAAACGGTCATGTATACGATTGTTTTGATGGGCAAGTGCGCATATTATTGTCGTGTTGAGAACACTTTGAACATGTGTACGTCTTCCTTGGTCGTTTGGACTAAAGTACCACCTATATTACGCGTTTTATTATGGAGCTTTTGGTCGACCTGTTTGCTTTCAAATTGATGGCGGCTTACAAACCTTGTATGCAACCTGCTCAGGTACATGTGTTCCAGCATCTCGAGCTTTAATACACTTAGCTTATGCATTGTAAAAAGTTGTTGTGTGGTAATACCAATGAGAGATAGACTATTGAAAGAGTAGCACTTTCGGCGGCAACTAGGGCATGGACACAAGGAATTTTGTCTACGTTATACTTCTTGCACGAACATTTTCTCTCCGTCATATTGAAAACATTAAATGATGTGTTGTTTGTCACATGTGCCTGATGTTCATATATTTGTTGTACCGCGAAAAGTTTGGCTTCCTGAACTCTCCCCTAAAAGATCAATAATTGGCCCAACACCATTAAAACACAAGCATGCATAACTTAAACCTAAACCTACAAGAAAAATTGAAACACCTACATTGTATACTAAAATCTACAAAACGGAAGCAAAACCTAAATAACAGAAAAAGTACAGAACGGAAGCAAAGCCTACATTACGGAAACAAAACCTACATAAAGGAAGCAAAACCTACATAGCGGTGGGAAAACCTACGTTGTGTAGGTTTTCTTTATGTTTTGTAGGTTTTGGTTTACGTTATGTAGGTTTTGATTGATGTGATGTAGGTTTTAGGTATGACTTGTTTACGTTGTGTAGGTTTTGCTTGAGTTTTTATATGTTTTGGTATATTATATGTGTGTTTTGGTCTACGTCACGTAGGTTTTGATTTCATATCTGTTACGGAAACCCACATAACGTTAGCCTAAGCATACATAATGGGAGTCAATACCTACATATCACTTATTGAACAAATACATAAGGGGACATAATTTCAATATTTATGGCAGGGAATGAGTAAACGGTCATGTATACGATTGTTTTGATGGGCAAGTGCGCATATTATTGTCGTGTTGAGAACACTTTGAACATGTGTACGTCTTCCTTGGTCGTTTGGACTAAAGTACCACCTATATTACGCGTTTTATTATGGAGCTTTTGGTCGACCTGTTTGCTTTCAAATTGATGGCGGCTTACAAACCTTGTATGCAACCTGCTCAGGTACATGTGTTCCAGCATCTCGAGCTTTAATACACTTAGCTTATGCATTGTAAAAAGTTGTTGTGTGGTAATACCAATGAGAGATAGACTATTGAAAGAGTAGCACTTTCGGTGGCAACTAGGGCATGGACACAAGGAATTTTGTCTACGTTATACTTCTTGCACGAACATTTTCTCTCCGTCATATTGAAAGCATTAAATGATGTGTTGTTTGTCACATGTGCCTGATGTTCATATATTTGTTGTACCGCGAAAAGTTTGGCTTCCTGAACTCTCCCCTAAAAGATCAATAATTGGCCCAACACCATTAAAACACAAGCATGCATATTTTAAACCTAAACCTACAAGAAAAATTGAAACACCTACATTGTATACTAAAATCTACAAAACGGAAGCAAAACCTAAATAACAGAAAAAGTACATAACGGAAGCAAAGCCTACATTACGGAAACAAAACCTACATAAAGGAAGCAAAACCTACATAGCGGTGGGAAAACCTACGTTGTGTAGGTTTTCTTTATGTTTTGTAGGTTTTGGTTTACGTTATGTAGGTTTTGATTGATGTGATGTAGGTTTTAGGTATGACTTGTTTACGTTGTGTAGGTTTTGCTTGAGTTTTTATATGTTTTGGTATATTATATGTGTGTTTTGGTCTACGTCACGTAGGTTTTGATTTCATATCTGTTACGGAAACCCACATAACGTTAGCCTAAGCATACATAATGGGAGTCAATACCTACATATCACTTATTGAACAAATACATAAGGGGACATAATTTCAATATTTATGGCAGGGAATGAGTAAACGGTCATGTATACGATTGTTTTGATGGGCCAGTGCGCATATTATTGTCGTGTTGAGAACACTTTGAACATGTGTACGTCTTCCTTGGTCGTTTGGACTAAAGTACCACCTATATTACGCGTTTTATTATGGAGCTTTTGGTCGACCTGTTTGCTTTCAAATTGATGGCGGCTTACAAACCTTGTATGCAACCTGCTCAGGTACATGTGTTCCAGCATCTCGAGCTTTAATACACTTAGCTTATGCATTGTAAAAAGTTGTTGTGTGGTAATACCAATGAGAGATAGACTATTGAAAGAGTAGCACTTTCGGTGGCAACTAGGGCATGGACACAAGGAATTTTGTCTACGTTATACTTCTTGCACGAACATTTTCTCTCCGTCATATTGAAAGCATTAAATGATGTGTTGTTTGTCACATGTGCCTGATGTTCATATATTTGTTGTACCGCGAAAAGTTTGGCTTCCTGAACTCTCCCCTAAAAGATCAATAATTGGCCCAACACCATTAAAACACAAGCATGCATATTTTAAACCTAAACCTACAAGAAAAATTGAAACACCTACATTGTATACTAAAATCTACAAAACGGAAGCAAAACCTAAATAACAGAAAAAGTACATAACGGAAGCAAAGCCTACATTACGGAAACAAAACCTACATAATGGAAGCAAAACCTACATAGCGGTGGGAAAACCTACGTTGTGTAGGTTTTCTTTATGTTTTGTAGGTTTTGGTTTACGTTATGTAGGTTTTGATTGATGTGATGTAGGTTTTAGGTATGACTTGTTTACGTTGTGTAGGTTTTGCTTGAGTTTTTATATGTTTTGGTATATTATATGTGTGTTTTGGTCTACGTCACGTAGGTTTTGATTTCATATCTGTTACGGAAACCCACATAACGTTAGCCTAAGCATACATAATGGGAGTCAATACCTACATATCACTTATTGAACAAATACATAAGGGGACATAATTTCAATATTTATGGCAGGGAATGAGTAAACGGTCATGTATACGATTGTTTTGATGGGCAAGTGCGCATATTATTGTCGTGTTGAGAACACTTTGAACATGTGTACGTCTTCCTTGGTCGTTTGGACTAAAGTACCACCTATATTACGCGTTTTATTATGGAGCTTTTGGTCGACCTGTTTGCTTTCAAATTGATGGCGGCTTACAAACCTTGTATGCAACCTGCTCAGGTACATGTGTTCCAGCATCTCGAGCTTTAATACACTTAGCTTATGCATTGTAAAAAGTTGTTGTGTGGTAATACCAATGAGAGATAGACTATTGAAAGAGTAGCACTTTCGGCGGCAACTAGGGCATGGACACAAGGAATTTTGTCTACGTTATACTTCTTGCACGAACATTTTCTCTCCGTCATATTGAAAACATTAAATGATGTGTTGTTTGTCACATGTGCCTGATGTTCATATATTTGTTGTACCGCGAAAAGTTTGGCTTCCTGAACTCTCCCCTAAAAGATCAATAATTGGCCCAACACCATTAAAACACAAGCATGCATAACTTAAACCTAAACCTACAAGAAAAATTGAAACACCTACATTGTATACTAAAATCTACAAAACGGAAGCAAAACCTAAATAACAGAACAAGTACATAACGGAAGCAAAGCCTACATTACGGAAACAAAACCTACATAAAGGAAGCAAAACCTACATAGCGGTGGGAAAACCTACGTTGTGTAGGTTTTCTTTATGTTTTGTAGGTTTTGGTTTACGTTATGTAGGTTTTGATTGATGTGATGTAGGTTTTAGGTATGACTTGTTTACGTTGTGTAGGTTTTGCTTGAGTTTTTATATGTTTTGGTATATTATATGTGTGTTTTGGTCTACGTCACGTAGGTTTTGATTTCATATCTGTTACGGAAACCCACATAACGTTAGCCTAAGCATACATAATGGGAGTCAATACCTACATATCACTTATTGAACAAATACATAAGGGGACATAATTTCAATATTTATGGCAGGGAATGAGTAAACGGTCATGTATACGATTGTTTTGATGGGCAAGTGCGCATATTATTGTCGTGTTGAGAACACTTTGAACATGTGTACGTCTTCCTTGGTCGTTTGGACTAAAGTACCACCTATATTACGCGTTTTATTATGGAGCTTTTGGTCGACCTGTTTGCTTTCAAATTGATGGCGGCTTACAAACCTTGTATGCAACCTGCTCAGGTACATGTGTTCCAGCATCTCGAGCTTTAATACACTTAGCTTATGCATTGTAAAAAGTTGTTGTGTGGTAATACCAATGAGAGATAGACTATTGAAAGAGTAGCACTTTCGGCGGCAACTAGGGCATGGACACAAGGAATTTTGTCTACGTTATACTTCTTGCACGAACATTTTCTCTCCGTCATATTGAAAACATTAAATGATGTGTTGTTTGTCACATGTGCCTGATGTTCATATATTTGTTGTACCGCGAAAAGTTTTGCTTCCTGAACTCTCCCCTAAAATATCAATAATTGGCCCAACACCATTAAAACACAAGCATGCATAACTTAAACCTAAACCTACAAGAAAAATTGAAACACCTACATTGTATACTAAAATCTACAAAACGGAAGCAAAACCTAAATAACAGAACAAGTACATAACGGAAGCAAAGCCTACATTACGGAAACAAAACCTACATAAAGGAAGCAAAACCTACATAGCGGTGGGAAAACCTACGTTGTGTAGGTTTTCTTTATGTTTTGTAGGTTTTGGTTTACGTTATGTAGGTTTTGATTGATGTGATGTAGGTTTTAGGTATGACTTGTTTACGTTGTGTAGGTTTTGCTTGAGTTTTTATATGTTTTGGTATATTATATGTGTGTTTTGGTCTACGTCACGTAGGTTTTGATTTCATATCTGTTACGGAAACCCACATAACGTTAGCCTAAGCATACATAATGGGAGTCAATACCTACATATCACTTATTGAACAAATACATAAGGGGACATACTTTCAATATTTATGGTAGGGAATGAGTAAACGGTCATGTATACGATTGTTTTGATGGGCAAGTGTGCATATTATTGTCGTGTTGAGAACACTTTGAACATGTGTACGTCTTCCTTGGTCGTTTGGACTAAAGTACCACCTATATTACGCGTTTTATTATGGAGCTTTTGGTCGACCTGTTTGCTTTCAAATTGATGGCGGCTTACAAACCTTGTATGCAACCTGCTCAGGTACATGTGTTCCAGCATCTCGAGCTTTAATACACTTAGCTTAGCATTGTAAAAAGTTGTTGTGTGGTAATACCAATGAGAGATAGACTATTGAAAGAGTAGCACTTTCGGCGGCAACTAGGGCATGGACACAAGGAATTTTGTCTACGTTATACTTCTTGCACGAACATTTTCTCTCCGTCATATTGAAAACATTAAATGATGTGTTGTTTGTCACATGTGCCTGATGTTCATATATTTGTTGTACCGCGAAAAGTTTTGCTTCCTGAACTCTCCCCTAAAAGATCAATAATTGGCCCAACACCATTAAAACACAAGCATGCATAACTTAAACCTAAACCTACAAGAAAAATTGAAACACCTACATTGTATACTAAAATCTACAAAACGGAAGCAAAACCTAAATAACAGAACAAGTACATAACGGAAGCAAAGCCTACATTACGGAAACAAAACCTACATAAAGGAAGCAAAACCTACATAGCGGTGGGAAAACCTACGTTGTGTAGGTTTTCTTTATGTTTTGTAGGTTTTGGTTTACGTTATGTAGGTTTTGATTGATGTGATGTAGGTTTTAGGTATGACTTGTTTACGTTGTGTAGGTTTTGCTTGAGTTTTTATATGTTTTGGTATATTATATGTGTGTTTTGGTCTACGTCACGTAGGTTTTGATTTCATATCTGTTACGGAAACCCACATAACGTTAGCCTAAGCATACATAATGGGAGTCAATACCTACATATCACTTATTGAACAAATACATAAGGGGACATACTTTCAATATTTATGGCAGGGAATGAGTAAACGGTCATGTATACGATTGTTTTGATGGGCAAGTGCGCATATTATTGTCGTGTTGAGAACACTTTGAACATGTGTACGTCTTCCTTGGTCGTTTGGACTAAAGTACCACCTATATTACGCGTTTTATTATGGAGCTTTTGGTCGACCTGTTTGCTTTCAAATTGATGGCGGCTTACAAACCTTGTATGCAACCTGCTCAGGTACATGTGTTCCAGCATCTCGAGCTTTAATACACTTAGCTTAGCAT
Source organism: Lepidium sativum (assembly GCA_023374145.1). Classification (NCBI taxonomy): domain Eukaryota; kingdom Viridiplantae; phylum Streptophyta; class Magnoliopsida; order Brassicales; family Brassicaceae; genus Lepidium; species Lepidium sativum. The sequence continues at coordinate 13,108 of JAKUCM010001306.1, read as the reverse complement.
TGTAAAAAGTTGTTGTGTGGTAATACCAATGAGAGATAGACTATTGAAAGAGTAGCACTTTCGGCGGCAACTAGGGCATGGACACAAGGAATTTTGTCTACGTTATACTTCTTGCACGAACATTTTCTCTCCGTCATATTGAAAACATTAAATGATGTGTTGTTTGTCACATGTGCCTGATGTTCATATATTTGTTGTACCGCGAAAAGTTTGGCTTCCTGAACTCTCCCCTAAAAGATCAATAATTGGCCCAACACCATTAAAACACAAGCATGCATAACTTAAACCTAAACCTACAAGAAAAATTGAAACACCTACATTGTATACTAAAATCTACAAAACGGAAGCAAAACCTAAATAACAGAAAAAGTACAGAACGGAAGCAAAGCCTACATTACGGAAACAAAACCTACATAAAGGAAGCAAAACCTACATAGCGGTGGGAAAACCTACGTTGTGTAGGTTTTCTTTATGTTTTGTAGGTTTTGGTTTACGTTATGTAGGTTTTGATTGATGTGATGTAGGTTTTAGGTATGACTTGCTTACGTTGTGTAGGTTTTGCTTGATGTTTTATATGTTTTGGTATATTATATGTGTGTTTTGGTCTACGTCACGTAGGTTTTGATTTCATATCTGTTACGGAAACCCACATAACGTTAGCCTAAGCATACATAATGGGAGTCAATACCTACATATCACTTATTGAACAAATACATAAGGGGACATAATTTCAATATTTATGGCAGGGAATGAGTAAACGGTCATGTATACGATTGTTTTGATGGGCAAGTGCGCATATTATTGTCGTGTTGAGAACACTTTGAACATGTGTACGTCTTCCTTGGTCGTTTGGACTAAAGTACCACCTATATTACGCGTTTTATTATGGAGCTTTTGGTCGACCTGTTTGCTTTCAAATTGATGGCGGCTTACAAACCTTGTATGCAACCTGCTCAGGTACATGTGTTCCAGCATCTCGAGCTTTAATACACTTAGCTTATGCATTGTAAAAAGTTGTTGTGTGGTAATACCAATGAGAGATAGACTATTGAAAGAGTAGCACTTTCGGCAGCAACTAGGGCATGGACACAAGGAATTTTGTATACGTTATACTTCTTGCACGAACATTTTATCTCCGTCATATTGAAAACATTAAATGATGTGTTGTTTGTCACATGTGCCTGATGTTCATATATTTGTTGTACCGCGAAAAGTTTGGCTTCCTGAACTCTCCCCTAAAAGATCAATAATTGGCCCAACACCATTAAAACACAAGCATGCATAACTTAAACCTAAACCTACAAGAAAAATTGAAACACCTACATTGTATACTAAAATCTACAAAACGGAAGCAAAACCTAAATAACAGAAAAAGTACAGAACGGAAGCAAAGCCTACATTACAGAAACAAAACCTACATAAAGGAAACAAAACCTACATAGCGGTGGGAAAACCTACGTTGTGTAGGTTTTCTTTATGTTTTGTAGGTTTTGGTTTACGTTATGTAGGTTTTGATTGATGTGATGTAGGTTTTAGGTATGACTTGTTTACGTTGTGTAGGTTTTGCTTGAGTTTTTATATGTTTTGGTATATTATATGTGTGTTTTGGTCTACGTCATGTAGGTTTTGATTTCATATCTGTTACGGAAACCCACATAACGTTAGCCTAAGCATACATAATGGGAGTCAATACCTACATATCACTTATTGAACAAATACATAAGGGGACATAATTTCAATATTTATGGCAGGGAATGAGTAAACGGTCATGTATACGATTGTTTTGATGGGCAAGTGCGCATATTATTGTCGTGTTGAGAACACTTTGAACATGTGTACGTCTTCCTTGGTCGTTTGGACTAAAGTACCACCTATATTACGCGTTTTATTATGGAGCTTTTGGTCGACCTGTTTGCTTTCAAATTGATGGCGGCTTACAAACCTTGTATGCAACCTGCTCAGGTACATGTGTTCCAGCATCTCGAGCTTTAATACACTTAGCTTATGCATTGTAAAAAGTTGTTGTGTGGTAATACCAATGAGAGATAGACTATTGAAAGAGTAGCACTTTCGGCGGCAACTAGGGCATGGACACAAGGAATTTTGTCTACGTTATACTTCTTGCACGAACATTTTCTCTCCGTCATATTGAAAACATTAAATGATGTGTTGTTTGTCACATGTGCCTGATGTTGATATATTTGTTGTACCGCGAAAAGTTTGGCTTCCTGAACTCTCCCCTAAAAGATCAATAATTGGCCCAACACCATTAAAACACAAGCATGCATAACTTAAACCTAAACCTACAAGAAAAATTGAAACACCTACATTGTATACTAAAATCTACAGAACGGAAGCAAAACCTAAATAACAGAAAAAGTACATAACGGAAGCAAAGCCTACATTACGGAAACAAAACCTACATAAAGGAAGCAAAACCTACATAGCGGTGGGAAAACCTACGTTGTGTAGGTTTTCTTTATGTTTTGTAGGTTTTGGTTTACGTTATGTAGGTTTTGATTGATGTGATGTAGGTTTTAGGTATGACTTGTTTACGTTGTGTAGGTTTTGCTTGATGTTTTATATGTTTTGGTATATTATATGTGTGTTTTGGTCTACGTCACGTAGGTTTTGATTTCATATATGTTACGGAAACCCACATAACGTTAGCCTAAGCATACATAATGGGAGTCAATACCTACATATCACTTATTGAACAAATACATAAGGGGACATAATTTCAATATTTATGGCAGTGAATGAGTAAACGGTCATGTATACGATTGTTTTGATGGGCAAGTGCGCATATTATTGTCGTGTTGAGAACACTTTGAACATGTGTACGTCTTCCTTGGTCGTTTGGACTAAAGTACCACCTATATTACGCGTTTTATTATGGAGCTTTTGGTCGACCTGTTTGCTTTCAAATTGATGGCGGCTTACAAACCTTGTATGCAACCTGCTCAGGTACATGTGTTCCAGCATCTCGAGCTTTAATACACTTAGCTTATGCATTGTAAAAAGTTGTTGTGTGGTAATACCAATGAGAGATAGACTATTGAAAGAGTAGCACTTTCGGCGGCAACTAGGGCATGGACACAAGGAATTTTGTCTACGTTATACTTCTTGCACGAACATTTTCTCTCCGTCATATTGAAAACATTAAATGATGTGTTGTTTGTCACATGTGCCTGATGTTCATATATTTGTTGTACCGCGAAAAGTTTGGCTTCCTGAACTCTCCCCTAAAAGATCAATAATTGGCCCAACACCATTAAAACACAAGCATGCATAACTTAAACCTAAACCTACAAGAAAAATTGAAACACCTACATTGTATACTAAAATCTACAGAACGGAAGCAAAACCTAAATAACAGAAAAAGTACATAACGGAAGCAAAGCCTACATTACGGAAACAAAACCTACATAAAGGAAGCAAAACCTACATAGCGGTGGGAAAACCTACGTTGTGTAGGTTTTCTTTATGTTTTGTAGGTTTTGGTTTACGTTATGTAGGTTTTGATTGATGTGATGTAGGTTTTAGGTATGACTTGTTTACGTTGTGTAGGTTTTGCTTGATGTTTTATATGTTTTGGTATATTATATGTGTGTTTTGGTCTACGTCACGTAGGTTTTGATTTCATATCTGTTACGGAAACCCACATAACGTTAGCCTAAGCATACATAATGGGAGTCAATACCTACATATCACTTATTGAACAAATACATAAGGGGACATAATTTCAATATTTATGGCAGGGAATGAGTAAACGGTCATGTATACGATTGTTTTGATGGGCAAGTGCGCATATTATTGTCGTGTTGAGAACACTTTGAACATGTGTACGTCTTCCTTGGTCGTTTGGACTAAAGTACCACCTATATTACGCGTTTTATTATGGAGCTTTTGGTCGACCTGTTTGCTTTCAAATTGATGGCGGCTTACAAACCTTGTATGCAACCTGCTCAGGTACATGTGTTCCAGCATCTCGAGCTTTAATACACTTAGCTTATGCATTGTAAAAAGTTGTTGTGTGGTAATACCAATGAGAGATAGACTATTGAAAGAGTAGCACTTTCGGCGGCAACTAGGGCATGGACACAAGGAATTTTGTCTACGTTATACTTCTTGCACGAACATTTTCTCTCCGTCATATTGAAAACATTAAATGATGTGTTGTTTGTCACATGTGCCTGATGTTCATATATTTGTTGTACCGCGAAAAGTTTGGCTTCCTGAACTCTCCCCTAAAAGATCAATAATTGGCCCAACACCATTAAAACACAAGCATGCATAACTTAAACCTAAACCTACAAGAAAAATTGAAACACCTACATTGTATACTAAAATCTACAGAACGGAAGCAAAACCTAAATAACAGAAAAAGTACATAACGGAAGCAAAGCCTACATTACGGAAACAAAACCTACATAAAGGAAGCAAAACCTACATAGCGGTGGGAAAACCTACGTTGTGTAGGTTTTCTTTATGTTTTGTAGGTTTTGGTTTACGTTATGTAGGTTTTGATTGATGTGATGTAGGTTTTAGGTATGACTTGTTTACGTTGTGTAGGTTTTGCTTGATGTTTTATATGTTTTGGTATATTATATGTGTGTTTTGGTCTACGTCACGTAGGTTTTGATTTCATATATGTTACGGAAACCCACATAACGTTAGCCTAAGCATACATAATGGGAGTCAATACCTACATATCACTTATTGAACAAATACATAAGGGGACATAATTTCAATATTTATGGCAGGGAATGAGTAAACGGTCATGTATACGATTGTTTTGATGGGCAAGTGCGCATATTATTGTCGTGTTGAGAACACTTTGAACATGTGTACGTCTTCCTTGGTCGTTTGGACTAAAGTACCACCTATATTACGCGTTTTATTATGGAGCTTTTGGTCGACCTGTTTGCTTTCAAATTGATGGCGGCTTACAAACCTTGTATGCAACCTGCTCAGGTACATGTGTTCCAGCATCTCGAGCTTTAATACACTTAGCTTATGCATTGTAAAAAGTTGTTGTGTGGTAATACCAATGAGAGATAGACTATTGAAAGAGTAGCACTTTCGGCGGCAACTAGGGCATGGACACAAGGAATTTTGTCTACGTTATACTTCTTGCACGAACATTTTCTCTCCGTCATATTGAAAACATTAAATGATGTGTTGTTTGTCACATGTGCCTGATGTTCATATATTTGTTGTACCGCGAAAAGTTTGGCTTCCTGAACTCTCCCCTAAAAGATCAATAATTGGCCCAACACCATTAAAACACAAGCATGCATAACTTAAACCTAAACCTACAAGAAAAATTGAAACACCTACATTGTATACTAAAATCTACAGAACGGAAGCAAAACCTAAATAACAGAAAAAGTACATAACGGAAGCAAAGCCTACATTACGGAAACAAAACCTACATAAAGGAAGCAAAACCTACATAGCGGTGGGAAAACCTACGTTGTGTAGGTTTTCTTTTATGTTTTGTAGGTTTTGGTTTACGTTATGTAGGTTTTGATTGATGTGATGTAGGTTTTAGGTATGACTTGTTTACGTTGTGTAGGTTTTGCTTGATGTTTTATATGTTTTGGTATATTATATGTGTGTTTTGGTCTACGTCACGTAGGTTTTGATTTCATATCTGTTACGGAAACCCACATAACGTTAGCCTAAGCATACATAATGGGAGTCAATACCTACATATCACTTATTGAACAAATACATAAGGGGACATAATTTCAATATTTATGGCAGTGAATGAGTAAACGGTCATGTATACGATTGTTTTGATGGGCAAGTGCGCATATTATTGTCGTGTTGAGAACACTTTGAACATGTGTACGTCTTCCTTGGTCGTTTGGACTAAAGTACCACCTATATTACGCGTTTTATTATGGAGCTTTTGGTCGACCTGTTTGCTTTCAAATTGATGGCGGCTTACAAACCTTGTATGCAACCTGCTCAGGTACATGTGTTCCAGCATCTCGAGCTTTAATACACTTAGCTTATGCATTGTAAAAAGTTGTTGTGTGGTAATACCAATGAGAGATAGACTATTGAAAGAGTAGCACTTTCGGCGGCAACTAGGGCATGGACACAAGGAATTTTGTCTACGTTATACTTCTTGCACGAACATTTTCTCTCCGTCATATTGAAAACATTAAATGATGTGTTGTTTGTCACATGTGCCTGATGTTCATATATTTGTTGTACCGCGAAAAGTTTGGCTTCCTGAACTCTCCCCTAAAAGATCAATAATTGGCCCAACACCATTAAAACACAAGCATGCATAACTTAAACCTAAACCTACAAGAAAAATTGAAACACCTACATTGTATACTAAAATCTACAGAACGGAAGCAAAACCTAAATAACAGAAAAAGTACATAACGGAAGCAAAGCCTACATTACGGAAACAAAACCTACATAAAGGAAGCAAAACATACATAGCGGTGGGAAAACCTACGTTGTGTAGGTTTTCTTTATGTTTTGTAGGTTTTGGTTTACGTTATGTAGGTTTTGATTGATGTGATGTAGGTTTTAGGTATGACTTGTTTACGTTGTGTAGGTTTTGCTTGATGTTTTATATGTTTTGGTATATTATATGTGTGTTTTGGTCTACGTCACGTAGGTTTTGATTTCATATCTGTTACGGAAACCCACATAACGTTAGCCTAAGCATACATAATGGGAGTCAATACCTACATATCACTTATTGAACAAATACATAAGGGGACATAATTTCAATATTTATGGCAGGGAATGAGTAAACGGTCATGTATACGATTGTTTTGATGGGCAAGTGCGCATATTATTGTCGTGTTGAGAACACTTTGAACATGTGTACGTCTTCCTTGGTCGTTTGGACTAAAGTACCACCTATATTACGCGTTTTATTATGGAGCTTTTGGTCGACCTGTTTGCTTTCAAATTGATGGCGGCTTACAAACCTTGTATTCAACCTGCTCAGGTACATGTGTTCCAGCATCTCGAGCTTTAATACACTTAGCTAATGCATTGTAAAAAGTTGTTGTGTGGTAATACCAATGAGAGATAGACTATTGAAAGAGTAGCACTTTCGGCGGCAACTAGGGCATGGACACAAGGAATTTTGTCTACGTTATACTTCTTGCACGAACATTTTCTCTCCGTCATATTGAAAACATTAAATGATGTGTTGTTTGTCACATGTGCCTGATGTTCATATATTTGTTGTACCGCGAAAAGTTTGGCTTCCTGAACTCTCCCCTAAAAGATCAATAATTGGCCCAACACCATTAAAACACAAGCATGCATAACTTAAACCTAAACCTACAAGAAAAATTGAAACACCTACATTGTATACTAAAATCTACAGAACGGAAGCAAAACCTAAATAACAGAAAAAGTACATAACGGAAGCAAAGCCTACATTACGGAAACAAAACCTACATAAAGGAAGCAAAACCTACATAGCGGTGGGAAAACCTACGTTGTGTAGGTTTTCTTTATGTTTTGTAGGTTTTGGTTTACGTTATGTAGGTTTTGATTGATGTGATGTAGGTTTTAGGTATGACTTGTTTACGTTGTGTAGGTTTTGCTTGATGTTTTATATGTTTTGGTATATTATATGTGTGTTTTGGTCTACGTCACGTAGGTTTTGATTTCATATCTGTTACGGAAACCCACATAACGTTAGCCTAAGCATACATAATGGGAGTCAATACCTACATATCACTTATTGAACAAATACATAAGGGGACATAATTTCAATATTTATGGCAGGGAATGAGTAAACGGTCATGTATACGATTGTTTTGAAGGGCAAGTGCGCATATTATTGTCGTGTTGAGAACACTTTGAACATGTGTACGTCTTCCTTGGTCGTTTGGACTAAAGTACCACCTATATTACGCGTTTTATTATGGAGCTTTTGGTCGACCTGTTTGCTTTCAAATTGATGGCGGCTTACAAACCTTGTATGCAACCTGCTCAGGTACATGTGTTCCAGCATCTCGAGCTTTAATACACTTAGCTTATGCATTGTAAAAAGTTGTTGTGTGGTAATACCAATGAGAGATAGACTATTGAAAGAGTAGCACTTTCGGCGGCAACTAGGGCATGGACACAAGGAATTTTGTCTACGTTATACTTCTTGCACGAACATTTTCTCTCCGTCATATTGAAAACATTAAATGATGTGTTGTTTGTCACATGTGCCTGATGTTCATATATTTGTTGTACCGCGAAAAGTTTGGCTTCCTGAACTCTCCCCTAAAAGATCAATAATTGGCCCAACACCATTAAAACACAAGCATGCATAACTTAAACCTAAACCTACAAGAAAAATTGAAACACCTACATTGTATACTAAAATCTACAGAACGGAAGCAAAACCTAAATAACAGAAAAAGTACATAACGGAAGCAAAGCCTACATTACGGAAACAAAACCTACATAAAGGAAGCAAAACCTACATAGCGGTGGGAAAACCTACGTTGTGTAGGTTTTCTTTATGTTTTGTAGGTTTTGGTTTACGTTATGTAGGTTTTGATTGATGTGATGTAGGTTTTAGGTATGACTTGTTTATGTTGTGTAGGTTTTGCTTGATGTTTTATATGTTTTGGTATATTATATGTGTGTTTTGGTCTACGTCACGTAGGTTTTGATTTCATATCTGTTACGGAAACCCACATAACGTTAGCCTAAGCATACATAATGGGAGTCAATACCTACATATCACTTATTGAACAAATACATAAGGGGACATAATTTCAATATTTATGGCAGTGAATGAGTAAACGGTCATGTATACGATTGTTTTGATGGGCAAGTGCGCATATTATTGTCGTGTTGAGAACACTTTGAACATGTGTACGTCTTCCTTGGTCGTTTGGACTAAAGTACCACCTATATTACGCGTTTTATTATGGAGCTTTTGGTCGACCTGTTTGCTTTCAAATTGATGGCGGCTTACAAACCTTGTATGCAACCTGCTCAGGTACATGTGTTCCAGCATCTCGAGCTTTAATACACTTAGCTTATGCATTGTAAAAAGTTGTTGTGTGGTAATACCAATGAGAGATAGACTATTGAAAGAGTAGCACTTTCGGCGGCAACTAGGGCATGGACACAAGGAATTTTGTCTACGTTATACTTCTTGCACGAACATTTTCTCTCCGTCATATTGAAAACATTAAATGATGTGTTGTTTGTCACATGTGCCTGATGTTCATATATTTGTTGTACCGCGAAAAGTTTGGCTTCCTGAACTCTCCCCTAAAAGATCAATAATTGGCCCAACACCATTAAAACACAAGCATGCATAACTTAAACCTAAACCTACAAGAAAAATTGAAACACCTACATTGTATACTAAAATCTACAAAACGGAAGCAAAACCTAAATAACAGAAAAAGTACATAACGGAAGCAAAGCCTACATTACGGAAACAAAACCTACATAAAGGAAGCAAAACCTACATAGCGGTGGGAAAACCTACGTTGTGTAGGTTTTCTTTATGTTTTGTAGGTTTTGGTTTACATTATGTAGGTTTTGATTGATGTGATGTAGGTTTTAGATATGACTTGTTTACGTTGTGTAGGTTTTGCTTGATGTTTTATATGTTTTGGTATATTATATGTGTGTTTTGGTCTACGTCACGTAGGTTTTGATTTCATATCTGTTACGGAAACCCACATAACGTTAGCCTAAGCATACATAATGGGAGTCAATACCTACATATCACTTATTGAACAAATACATAAGGGGACATAATTTCAATATTTATGGCAGGGAATGAGTAAACGGTCATGTATACGATTGTTTTGATGGGCAAGTGCGCATATTATTGTCGTGTTGAGAACACTTTGAACATGTGTACGTCTTCCTTGGTCGTTTGGACTAAAGTACCACCTATATTACGCGTTTTATTATGGAGCTTTTGGTCGACCTGTTTGCTTTCAAATTGATGGCGGCTTACAAATCTTGTATGCAACCTGCTCAGGTACATGTGTTCCAGCATCTCGAGCTTTAATACACTTAGCTTATGCATTGTAAAAAGTTGTTGTGTGGTAATACCAATGAGAGATAGACTATTGAAAGAGTAGCACTTTCGGCGGCAACTAGGGCATGGACACAAGGAATTTTGTCTACGTTATACTTCTTGCACGAACATTTTCTCTCCGTCATATTGAAAACATTAAATGATGTGTTGTTTGTCACATGTGCCCGATGTTCATATATTTGTTGTACCGCGAAAAGTTTGGCTTCCTGAACTCTCCCCTAAAAGATCAATAATTGGCCCAACACCATTAAAACACAAGCATGCATAACTTAAACCTAAACCTACAAGAAAAATTGAAACACCTACATTGTATACTAAAATCTACAGAACGGAAGCAAAACCTAAATAACAGAAAAAGTACATAACGGAAGCAAAGCCTACATTACGGAAACAAAACCTACATAAAGGAAGCAAAACCTACATAGCGGTGGGAAAACCTACGTTGTGTAGGTTTTCTTTATGTTTTGTAGGTTTTGGTTTACGTTATGTAGGTTTTGATTGATGTGATGTAGGTTTTAGGTATGACTTGTTTACGTTGTGTAGGTTTTGCTTGATGTTTTATATGTTTTGGTATATTATATGTGTGTTTTGGTCTACGTCACGTAGGTTTTGATTTCATATCTGTTACGGAAACCCACATAACGTTAGCCTAAGCATACATAATGGGAGTCAATACCTACATATCACTTATTGAACAAATACATAAGGGGACATAATTTCAATATTTATGGCAGTGAATGAGTAAACGGTCATGTATACGATTGTTTTGATGGGCAAGTGCGCATATTATTGTCGTGTTGAGAACACTTTGAACATGTGTACGTCTTCCTTGGTCGTTTGGACTAAAGTACCACCTATATTACGCGTTTTATTATGGAGCTTTTGGTCGACCTGTTTGCTTTCAAATTGATGGCGGCTTACAAACCTTGTATGCAACCTGCTCAGGTACATGTGTTCCAGCATCTCGAGCTTTAATACACTTAGCTTATGCATTGTAAAAAGTTGTTGTGTGGTAATACCAATGAGAGATAGACTATTGAAAGAGTAGCACTTTCGGCGGCAACTAGGGCATGGACACAAGGAATTTTGTCTACGTTATACTTCTTGCACGAACATTTTCTCTCCGTCATATTGAAAACATTAAATGATGTGTTGTTTGTCACATGTGCCTGATGTTCATATATTTGTTGTACCGCGAAAAGTTTGGCTTCCTGAACTCTCCCCTAAAAGATCAATAATTGGCCCAACACCATTAAAACACAAGCATGCATAACTTAAACCTAAACCTACAAGAAAAATTGAAACACCTACATTGTATACTAAAATCTACAGAACGGAAGCAAAACCTAAATAACAGAAAAAATACATAACGGAAGCAAAGCCTACATTACGGAAACAAAACCTACATAAAGGAAGCAAAACCTACATAGCGGTGGGAAAACCTACGTTGTGTAGGTTTTCTTTATGTTTTGTAGGTTTTGGTTTACGTTATGTAGGTTTTGATTGATGTGATGTAGGTTTTAGGTATGACTTGTTTACGTTGTGTAGGTTTTGCTTGATGTTTTATATGTTTTGGTATATTATATGTGTGTTTTGGTCTACGTCACGTAGGTTTTGATTTCATATCTGTTACGGAAACCCACATAACGTTAGCCTAAGCATACATAATGGGAGTCAATACCTACATATCACTTATTGAACAAATACATAAGGGGACATAATTTCAATATTTATGGCAGGGAATGAGTAAACGGTCATGTATACGATTGTTTTGATGGGCAAGTGCGCATATTATTGTCGTGTTGAGAACACTTTGAACATGTGTACGTCTTCCTTGGTCGTTTGGACTAAAGTACCACCTATATTACGCGTTTTATTATGGAGCTTTTGGTCGACCTGTTTGCTTTCAAATTGATGGCGGCTTACAAACCTTGTATGCAACCTGCTCAGGTACATGTGTTCCAGCATCTCGAGCTTTAATACACTTAGCTAATGCATTGTAAAAAGTTGTTGTGTGGTAATACCAATGAGAGATAGACTATTGAAAGAGTAGCACTTTCGGCGGCAACTAGGGCATGGACACAAGGAATTTTGTCTACGTTATACTTCTTGCACGAACATTTTCTCTCCGTCATATTGAAAACATTAAATGATGTGTTGTTTGTCACATGTGCCTGATGTTCATATATTTGTTGTACCGCGAAAAGTTTGGCTTCCTGAACTCTCCCCTAAAAGATCAATAATTGGCCCAACACCATTAAAACACAAGCATGCATAACTTAAACCTAAACCTACAAGAAAAATTGAAACACCTACATTGTATACTAAAATCTACAGAACGGAAGCAAAACCTAAATAACAGAAAAAGTACATAACGGAAGCAAAGCCTACATTACGGAAACAAAACCTACATAAAGGAAGCAAAACCTACATAGCGGTGGGAAAACCTACGTTGTGTAGGTTTTCTTTATGTTTTGTAGGTTTTGGTTTACGTTATGTAGGTTTTGATTGATGTGATGTAGGTTTTAGGTATGACTTGTTTACGTTGTGTAGGTTTTGCTTGATGTTTTATATGTTTTGGTATATTATATGTGTGTTTTGGTCTACGTCACGTAGGTTTTGATTTCATATCTGTTACGGAAACCCACATAACGTTAGCCTAAGCATACATAATGGGAGTCAATACCTACATATCACTTATTGAACAAATACATAAGGGGACATAATTTCAATATTTATGGCAGTGAATGAGTAAACGGTCATGTATACGATTGTTTTGATGGGCAAGTGCGCATATTATTGTCGTGTTGAGAACACTTTGAACATGTGTACGTCTTCCTTGGTCGTTTGGACTAAAGTACCACCTATATTACGCGTTTTATTATGGAGCTTTTGGTCGACCTGTTTGCTTTCAAATTGATGGCGGCTTACAAACCTTGTATGCAACCTGCTCAGGTACATGTGTTCCAGCATCTCGAGCTTTAATACACTTAGCTTATGCATTGTAAAAAGTTGTTGTGTGGTAATACCAATGAGAGATAGACT
>JAKUCM010001305.1:0-39601 GCA_023374145.1 Lepidium sativum | reverse complement strand
TCTAAGAAAGCTTAGAATCCTTCCACGAAGAACCTAGACCCGGTGAACCCATGGTTACTCGTTAGAGGCTGGTAGAGAATCTCATGTTCCACTGAAACCGATTAAGTACCGAAGACACCAGAAACCCAAGACGAAGAAACCTCAACATTTTCAAGAGTCTAGGCCGCAACCTCTTTTTCAGCATGACGAATCATCTCTCGGATCTCAGTCAATATTGGAAAACAATTTATCATTGCAAGCTTTCTAGATGAACCATAACACCCACGGAAAACACGACGCATCAACACTTGGAGGGAAGACGCCAAAAATATAATCCAAATTAGAAAAAATAGAATAGCCTGAAAAATCCGCAACACCCGCATGAACTTTATACAATACAAAATCTAAATCTGAAAAGGAGGACATTCAAAGAGAACATGATTCAAAGAAAACAAGTCTAATGGTTGATTTAATTTAAATTTAGCTGATTCAACTTTTTGGATATTAAGTTTTTATAATTAAACATTTACAAATAAACAATCTCAATTATTGTGTTTTAGACAGATTTTCTTTCTAATTTCTGGTTGTTTAGAATTTTTGTGCATGTTCTATGTAAACCGTTATTAGTTTGAGACATGTTAATTAATTGTAATAGAAAAGATAACACATCGAAAATAACACATGTAGCTAATTTCTATTTCATGATGTAAACATCATTTATTTCATAAAATTAAAATTTCAAAATACTTATATTTAAATATAATATTATATATGTGGAAAGATGATAGAGCAAAGCAGAAAGAATGACTCTGAATAACTAAAAACCTTCATAATAACCTTGTTTGAAAAACCTTCATAATACTTATTCTTTTGTTGAGTTTAAAAAATAATGTTTAAGCCATGTGTCAAAAAATACTTATATGTCAATCTTTTGAGATATAACTTTGTTATTGTATATATATATATATATATATATAACTTTTAATTTCATAAAATATCTGTTATTTGTATTTTTTTCAAACTTTTCACTTTTAGTTAGAAAATAATGTCAACTCACTGTAACTCTAAATTTGATATATATATATATATATATATATTTACTTAAGAATCTATTGATCATAAATATTTAGTTATGCTTGCACTTTTATATAGTAACTTAGATGGTTTTGTATTTTAATGAACGTTTTGTCTATCTAAAATTGTCACTCTCTAATTCATATCCTCTTGTGGATATATATATATAGTATATATATATATATATAACTATCATAATTTCATTTTTGTTATTTTCATAATTTTAGTTTTTAGAATGAATCAAAATAATATTTTAAATATAATTAAACACAAAAAGGGGATCACCATGATTTTCTGAAACGTAAGAGCCATATATATCTTTACTATTATTTTGTTTGACCCACCAATTTCTCAGTGGTACGTAGATCAGTGGTTCTAAAAATAGAACACTAAACGTAACACTATAAAAGGAGACTCAGAATTCCATCTTCAATTCATTAATCTTTATTTACAAAAAACAAAAAACCAAAAAAAAATTAACCAAAAAAAAAAAGAAACATACAATAAATAATGGCAAGAGTTCAGCTAGTATTATGCTTCATCCTTGTTTTTGCATCTGTGACTCTTCTAGATGTTGTTTCAGCTCATCTGAAGTATAAGCCATCTTTGCCTAATATTGATCCTCCTCAGACCATTGATGATGTAGAGCCTTACTGTGTTAAAGTAGTTACGGTCTTTGTGTCCGACCTTGAAAAGGAATGTCCCAGGACAAGTAAGTTTAAGTCCTTCTTTGAAAGACTTAGAGGATACGCAAAGTATGTTGTCCCAATCAGAAGGAAGGGCCAAGAGCCTGATTACGACAGGGACATGAAGGCCAAAGCTGGAAGTCTCTTCCAGACCATTTCTTCATTCGCCATTGGAAGGGTAATTTTTTAATACGAAGTGATCTAATTGGTAATTTCATGACTAATGATATTTTCTAATGCGATTCTACGAAAAAATGATATTTACTAATGCAATTACGCATAAACAAATTTCAATCGGCAAAATGCACATAATACTATTTTCTAAATAGGAGTTAACAAGTTTCTTTTTCACTCTTTTTTTTTTTTTTTATCAACGGTAAATTATATTGGGCGCCACAACTGACCGGCCCAATAGCCAAAAATGACTAATGATATTTGTAAGTTTCTTTTCACTTAAAACTTACAAAAAAATTTATATTAAGCAAATAAGCGTTTTTGTTGTTTTTCTACCTAAATAATAGAAAAAAAACTCATTCTGCAATATATGATTTTGTAAGTTTTAATTATGTAATTTTATTTTATTATTTCCATTATGCAATTATATATATATATATATATATATATGCCTATAACAGATCAAGGAGGAGATTATAGACGAAAAGAATGATGCCATTAACACCTTTAAGTTCATGAAGTCTATTGCTGGTAGAATTATGGGCCGTGGCCAAAATACCGAAGCATCCGGGAAGCTAACAACTCAACAACAAACAGAAATCAAAGAAGGAATCTTGAAATGGGAAACTGTTATTACTAGGATCACAAACACAATGGTGATTAGCGAAGAAAAGTCATCTTCTTCTTCTTCTTCTTCTTCTTCTTCTGGTGAATCTTCCACGTCTACAAACGAAGAAAGTTCAAGCCTCTGGTGGCAAAGCCTCTGAAGAATCTAGCAGCAAGAAGGAAGGCTCTAAGAGTCAAGGCTCTAGCAGTAAGAGTGAAGAATCTAAGAGTGAAGGCTCTAAGAAAGAAGGCTCTAGCACACAGAGTGAAGGCTCTAAGAAAGAAGATTCTAAGAAAGAAGGCTCTAAGAAAGAAGGCTCTAGCACAAAAGAGTGAAGGCTCTAAGGAAGAAGATTCTAAGAAAGAAGGCTCTAAGAAAGAAGGCTCTAGCACAAAGAGTGAAGGCTCTAAGAAAGAAAGCTCTAGCATCAAGAGTGAAGGCTCTGCAGGAACTGCCTCTTTTGATGACACCACTGGTTCAGCCCTCGAACTCAGGCAGTCCTAATATAAGTCCATCACAGGCAGCCCATCTGGTTTAAGCTCTAAGACCGAATCCAAGAAGGAAAGCGGCAAGGCCAAGAAAACTGAAGGTAGTGGAAGCAAAAATACCGAAGCTAGTGGAAGCAAAGGTGCTGAAGCTGATACAGAAAGCAGCCGTAGCGAAAGTGCTGAAGCTAGTAAAGAGAGCAGCGGTAGCAAAAGTGCCGAAGCTAGTAGTGGAAGCACCAGTAGCAAGAGTGTTGAAAGTAGTTCGAAGAGCGTAACTGTTGAACAACTCGAGGCTGAATCTTCCAAAGAAATCATGGTGTTCATCATGAACCTCGAGAAAAAGTGTCCACAAAAGGAGGAATACAAGTCTTTCTTCGAAAAACTTAAAAGTACAATGACTAGATCTACAAGTGTTACTAAGAAAAAGAGAGAGAAGGAATCTTCAGCGGAGTTAAAGCAGCTGCTGGAAAACTATCTGATGCTATGGCGTTTATCCGATCAAGAATTGGAAGCAAATCAGCGGAGGTAACACAAAATTCCTTATTGATTCATATCAAATGATTGCAGAGATAGTTCAATTTATTAACCTTTGTGTTTGTGGTATGTGAATAGGTCAAGAAGAACATGGAAAATTACCAGGCACAAATCATAAAGAATATGGAAGAGCTAGACACCATCCACGGTCAAATATTAAGTGAGCAAAAAAGGCAAGAGTGCAGCAACTTTGACATGTACACCAGAACAACAAACAAAGATTAAGCAGACAATTACTAGGTGGGAACAAGTCACAACCCAATTTGTCGAGGTTGCTGTTCAGAGCGAGTCTTCTTCAAGTTCTTCCTCTTCTTCTTCCTCTTCTTCTTCTTCCTCTTCAGGTTCAGCTTCAGCTTCAGGTTCTCTCCGCGGCCAGGCCATGGCAAACTGAACTCAAAAATGCATAACTACAAAAAGGAAAAAGAAATAGTGACATATATTTATAGTCATTTACTTTTTTGGGTGTAAATAAAACCAAGATCGGTATAGGTGAGCCGTAGATTGTAAGCACTCTGAATGTTGTCATACATTCTGAAGTGAGTGAGATCACTTAAATGCATTTTGTTTTTTTACTTTATATTTTCATGCATTAATAACTTTTGTAAAACATTTCAGTCTTCTACAAACAAATGGGAGTTATAACGAATATGTTATATACCAAAGCTGGAGACATTTTCATTGACTTACTATTTACTATAATATAAAATTAACTTATGGTTCATAACTATCATAGATTTAAGTAAATTTTTAAGTAAAAATTCATAACTACCATAGATTTAATAGGAAAAACTATAGAAAAGCTAAAATTTAATAAAAAATATTGGGTAGAAATTCGGTTTTTGAGTCGGTTCTGGTTTAAGTTTGGATTAAGTATTCTAGGTAAATATATTTAGGATCCGTTCGGATATTTAATCTAGATTGATTCATCTAGTTTTTTTCAAGACTTATTCAGGTATTTTTATTTCTGGATTGGATTCAGTTCTGTATAAATCGAGTTTGGGTTAGAGTATTTTTTATATAAAAATTTAAAACTAATAAAGATTTAATAGAAAAACTCTATAAAGCTAAATTTTAATAAAAGTATATAGCGATACTCATTCGCGTTCTTGATTTGGTTTCAATTCAGCTTTGGGTTCAGTTTTTCAAATACATATATTAAAGATACATTTGAGTATTTTATCAAGTTCCATTCCTCTAATTTGGATCAATTTTGGTTTGAGTTTTAGGTTTTATGCTCAAGGATAAACTTTCTTTTTACTTCTCACAATAAATGTTTAGAGGGTATACTTTTAATAAATTCATAAGCTAAAATTAGCTTATGTTTGGAGCCAAAAGCCAAAATGTAAGTTTTAAATCTTGATCGTTGAATTTTAAACATCAACAATTTTCTATCATCAAGAAAGGAATATACTCAAATATATAAAGGAATAGAGTCACTAACTTCCTATATTTGTTCACCACACTATATTTTTATTCATATTTTCAAATCCAAGTAGAAAAAAATTATAGATTAAAAGTTTTTGCGCTATAATGCATGTATAGTCCTGGTATTCAGTTAAAGCACAATCTTATTTTGGTCGTATAATGAAAGAAAACTTTACCAAAACTATTTATTCCTTATTTACATGATGCCCCGTTTTATGCACCGAGATAATTTTACAAAATATATATATATATAGTTATTTATATTTATCTACAAATTTTATATGGGGAAATTTCAAAAATGATATTTTCAACATGTCCATTTTCAAAAAGGTACCATTTGCTTTGGAAATTGGTAAAGGGAGATTTGCAATAGGAGCACTTCTGAAAAAACATGTTGATTTGCCTAGACATCAGGGAATTCGACAAGTTATTATTTAAGTTTTGACGTATTTATTATATATTTTTTGTATATATGTTTTATTTTGTTCATATAAAGTTGTTAGATCCGTGTTTATATTATGGAATTATTTTTGAGATATTATTTTTATTTTATTTTGAATTGTGTACATGATCAAATAATTTTTAAATTTTCTATGAATTGAAAAAAAGTTATTTTAATATACTTTATGAAATTTATAATAAAAAAAATCAGATAGCTCTATTCAATTTATACATTTGATTATATAAAAATTAATAGTAATTGAAAGTATTATAATAGCTATATACATAGATAGCATATATGTTACATAGTATATAGTTAGAATAGGGTAAACATTTGTATAAGAAAAATTATGATAGATTCTATGTATATACTTAATTTTATTTAGAAGAGATATATCATATTAGTTTAATATGTTATCCAAAATTTAAATTTAATTGATTTCTATGTATGTATAATTAAATTCTAAACCTTTAAATGTTATTAAATATCATATAAAAATAACTTCTTATTTCATAGTAAAAAGATAAAATATAAATTTTGGTTATATCAACATTTTTTGTTATTAATAATTGGATCGACAAGATCCAATGCATAACCTAATTGTTGTAACTCAAGTAGAATGAGATTTGAATTCACCACATGGTGTTAATTAGATTAGGGATATGGGCAAAACAATTACTCTACGTGCTTCTTGGCCAAAAAAGGTAAAAAAAAAAACCAAATTAACATTATTAGAATATGTTTTAATTTATTAATATTTTAACATATTAAATAAGTATTTAATATATTTGAAATAGTAATAACATGTTATTTGATTTATACTTTAATATTTTGTAGAGATAAATATTTTAATTTAAGAGATTAAGAAAAACTATTTTAGTATATTTTATAACAACAAAATTTAAAATTTTTGTTTTTTTCCCACCAAAAATACTTTTCCTATCTCAAATTTTTTTCTAAATTTTACAACATTTTTCTAAATTTACATAGTATATTTAAAAAGTTATTCTTGTAAAAACTTATAAATAGTATATTAATAAGTTATCTTTTAAAATCTTATCAAATAAATTTAAAAGGTGTAAAATAATTTAGATTTATAAGCTTGTTGTAAAATATTGTCTATAACTTAAAATTATAAAAAATTTATAACATTTTATAAACCAAAATTTAAAATAGAACTTTCAAAATATTTTGTTATAAGAGTTTATAAGATAATATATAAATTTAATTTTATAAGATAACTTATAAATATATTATTTATAGGGTTTTATAAGATCTCTTATAAAATCTTATAAATGTGAAAAGTAAATTTTGAATGAAAAATAAAACTTGGCAGGAAAATGTTTTGGCAGGAATTTTTTTTTGCAAGAAACAAATTTTTGGTGGGAAAAATATTTGTAAAAGAATCAATTTTTTTCTAAAAAAAATAATTCAAAAGTATTTTGGTCATTTGTCTATAATGAAAAATGTGCCTCTTTTGAAAGATATTTTCGCAATTGTCGCTATTTTAAAATAGTTCATGGTTTATTTCTCGAAATCGAATACCCTAACCAAAACGGAACTAGAATAATGGGTATTGGCACAGTTTTGTGTATCTCAAAAATACTTGATGCTTCCTCTTCATTGAAACCTGTGGATATTTCGCTTAATACATGTTCTCGAAACCGAAAGTAGATTGGGTACCTAATTGATCTGATATATATACACTTGCATGCCTAATATTTCAAGTATATTGGATAATTTTAGATATTGTTCTGGTCACTTTTAAGTATTTTGGATAATACTTCTGATACGTTGAGTATTTTCAGGTCAACTTATATTTTTCAGGTTTCAAGTATTTTTCAAATTTCAATATTATAATCTGAACGGACTCGAAATCAAGCCAATAGCGAACCAAACATATATTTGATACTTAAAATGAGAAAATGTTGATCCAAAATATTCAGAATCTATTCGCTCTTACCTGAAACCGAATATCTAAATGCATACCTTGGGGCGGAGCCAACTTATTGTCATAGGAGTCAAATGACACCTATAGATTTTCTAAAATTTTTTAAAGAGCTCAATTTAACTAGACTATTGATCCCTATAAAATTTAGTTTTGATATATGATGACGCTAATAATTATCGTTTCTAGCTCGGTCACTGCCCATACCTAATGTTAAAGTCCAATATATTATAGAACCAGCACAACAATTCTTTTGGGAGGTTCAACAACGTATAGCCCTCATGAAACTTTGTCAAATTTATCTTTTGAAAAAATTACACTTACTTTTATATGACTCTAATTAAGAGCTATAGCTAAGATCCAAAGTCCTCTCCTCGACATGAAGACATTAGCAATATGGGGAAGTTCTCATCATGCAATATACTAAAACTAACGATGCAGTGTAAGTTAAAGTCATGAATTTATATACTAGTTTATTTTTTTCAATAATTGGATCGGTAAGAGTCGTTTCTATAGTCTAAGTTCAAGTCAAACTCTAAATGTCTAAATCATTATTTGGGAAATACAACCACCGAGGAACCTAATTTAACATTTAAAAAAAATGTCAAAACCGATGATGTTCCGTTAGAAGTTAGTACTATCAAGAATTTTCAACGACGGATAATTGAAAACATCTTGTAGGAATTTGTCAAATTAAAAAGTTATCCAATTTTCTTTTATCGCACAACTTATTTTCCAACATAAACCCGGTAAAAATATGTTTTTTCTTATTACTCGGTAAAAACATGTTGGTAACTGAAACTTTTACGGCTCAATGCAATAATAATTATCAGTTTACTGTTAATGTTTTGGGTTTTTCATTTAAAAAAAGATTCGATCAATAAATCTAAGATTAGTATTTTATATAATATAAAATATACATATTACTAATAGAAAACAATTTAACTTTGATTATGATTATAATCATAAATTGATTATAACAGTTTTTTTGATTAACTTTTTACCAACATAAATTTTTAAATAATAATTTTTGACCCTTCAATTCTGATCAATAATCAAAACAACTATTTTTGGACAATTTATTATTATAATCATGGTCAAAGTTGAGTTATTTTCTAGTTTATCGTTAAAAATTGGTAACAATATTTTGATAATATATCGATTGGTCAAAATATTTTGATTATTTAATGATTAAATATTTATTTCGTTAACATTCATAGATTTTTGGTTATATGTTGACTAAATTTTTGGTCAATTTTTTTGTGACAATATTACACGTTTTTTTGTAGTGCATAATAAATAAATTAAACACAAAACTTTGTTATAAAATATTTGAAGATAATGTGAATACCCTTTTCAAAAGAAGAAAAGAAATAATATGAGTAACTAGGATAATTTCTAGCTAATTATTGTATTTGAGTGTGAGGAATACGTCAAAATATCGAAATTTTAAAAGTGGTCATAGTTTGAGCTTTCTAAATAGAGATTTAAGAGAAACATGCAGAGCTTCATAATTTGATATCAAAAAAAGAAAGTAAAACATGAGGACCTCTTAGTACTCGATTCTCTCGCGATCATAAATTAATCCACCAATTCTCTCACTTAACGCAATTTCTCATTGAGACTCAAATCATTAACAAAGTAAAAAAAAAAAAAAAACACACACAAAAAAATTTACAAAAAACAAAAATGAAAAAAATATATATACTATTGTAGTATCAATATTCTAGTTAGGGAATATGGCTAAAAATTTCCTAGCAATATGTCTAATGTTTATGGTAGTATCAAGTGTTGTCTATGAAGTTCAAGGGCATTTCTTATTGAAGTTGTACTTAAGGAGGGGATTTCCAAGACGTTGTGTGGACTTTGCACCTTTTGCTTTTAAGGGTATGATGATGCTTTTAAGCAATCTCCAAGGTGCATGTCCTGGGACAAAAGATTTCGGAAAATTCATTTCAATGTGCAGGTCTTATATTAGCTTTGTCAGCCAAGCATCTGCTACATCAGTAAACATTATTGGAGAGATGAGTGGGAGATGTGAATTGCTCGCTCAATCTATGTCTAGAATAAGTGGTGGTAAAGCAGTAAGTCACATTACCTTAACATTGACAAAGGGTTGGTTTAAGTATTAGGGATAAATTAAGAGAAAATCTAGATCCCAGAACATAAGTTCACAAACACTCGGGTTTGTTTTCTGCTTGGAACTTCGATTGATGTTTCCGGATTAGCCGGCTCTAGATTTGAATGGATAATGTGGGATCAACTAGTATGGTGTCAGAGATCCCGGTTATTTCATATCTAGATGTTTAACATAATATGTCTGACGAATATTTATATCTGTAAAATATCTCGGGATCCCTATATTTACCCGCATTCAAAAAGTATTAGGGCAAAAGTGTGCCATCATTGTTGATCTATGGGAAAAGGGTCCATGTTGACAAAGGAACACCATAATTTTGTGGTTTATGATACATAAGAATTAATTTTTATAACTTTTTCTAGTACTTATGAAATGGTTAAACCGCTCCATATGTGAATATAATTCTATTAATGTGACATAACTCTATTGTATTATGTTTGTTTGTTGATATCAATGTTGGTTGTTTTACGACAGTTGGATGTGGGAGATGTAAAACAGACAATGATGTCAATGGGACAGACTTTTATCGAGCAAAAGAGACAAGGTTCAAGGAAATGACATATGACCAAAAGAAAGAGTTAGTAGTAGCTATGGTTAGGTGGAATCGAATTCTTGTTATATTTGTGAAAAATGCGGCCGAGCAGAGTGAAAAAAATAAAAAAATAATCGACGTAGGATCTTACGGTCTTGATGTTGATGTTAATAAGAGCATTAAAGATGATAATTACTCGCAATCCCAAACTGGCTCAAATAGCGGAATAAACTCACAAACATCACAATGGTCAAGGTCAAGGTACATTTAGTGGAAGTGGTTCTCAGACATCACAATCAAGCGGTCAAGGCTGTTTTAGTGGAACTGGTTCCCAAGGATCACAATCCAGCGGTCAAGGTTCCCAGGCATCACAATATAACGGTCAAGATTCTCAGGCATCATAATTTAGTGGTCAAGGTTCTCAAGGCTCACAATCTAGCGGTCAAGGTTCCCAGGCATCACAATTTAGCCGTCAAGGTTCCCAAGGCTCACAATCTAGCAGTCAAGATTCCCAGGCATCACAATGTAGCGGTCAAGATTCCCAGGCATCACAATTTAGTGGTCAAGACTCCCAAGGCTCACAATCTAGCGGTCAAGATTCCGAGGCATCACAACCTAGCGGTCAAAATTCCCAGGCATCACAATTTAGTGGTCAAGGCTCCCAAGGCTCACAATCTAGCGGCCAAGGTTCCCAAGCATCACAATCCAGTGTTCAACGTACTATTAGTTAAAGTGGTTCCCAAACATCACAATCCAGCAGTCAAGGTGCTCATAGCAGAAGTGGCTCAAAAGATTCACAATCTAGTAGTCAAGGTGCCGTTAGCGGAAACAGTTCTAAGGACACACAATCCATGAGCCAGAAAGCTGTTAGCGAAAGTGGTTCTAAGGACACAAAATCCAGCAGCGAAGGTGATGTTAGCAGAAGCGGTTCTAAGGACACACAATCCATGAGCCAAAAAGCTGTTAGCGAAAGCGGTTCTAACGATTCACAATCAAGTACTAACCAAGGCTCTAAAGGTACCAGAAGTCAAAGTGAAACACAAGGATCTAGTGCTACCGGAAGTCAAACTTCGAGTGAAAGTTCATCTAGTGAATCAGTGAAAGAAGTGGAGAGTGAAACTTCTTCAGAAATGATGTCATTCATTTCTAATCTTGAGAAGAAGTATCCAGACAATACAGAACTCAAGGGCTTCTTTGTTAAACTAAAGGGTTCAGTTTCTGCTACCTCAAAGCTTTCTTTTTCATCAACAACAAAAGACTTCTTCTCAGGTATGAAATCTGCAGCTGGGAAAATAGCTGAGGCAATGATGTCTGTGAAGTCACAGTTCAGCAAATCAGAAGAGGTGCATAAGAAGAAATCATTTTCCAAACTTCTTAAGACATTATGAATTAAGTTTTTAAGTAAAGTCAATCTTTCTTTTTCTTTGTGTATCATATACAATAGACAAAGAGCACCATGGAAAATTGCCAACAACAAATGATGAGTACTATCCATCAACTACAAGCACTCAAACGTCAATGGAAAGTAGCAACCCAGTAACATCGACACAAAAGATAGTGCTTAAGCAGACAGTCACTAAGTGGGAACAAGTCACAACCCAATTCGTTGAGACTGCTGCTTCTTCAAGTTCATCTTCATCTTCTTCTTCAGGTCAGCAGGACCAAAGCAGGAATGCAGCTATGGTCTCGGGCAATTAAAGTTCAAAGGCAAAGCTGCATCAATACACCCTTTCTCATCAAGAAAGACAACACTTGTACATTTGATAGCTAAAGAGAATTCAGTTTTGGTGTAATTTGAAAATAAGATTGGTATACCAGCAAATGGGTATGTATAAACCGAAGCATGCATGTTTGTGATAACTTTGTAAAAACATTAAAAATAGACTGTAAGTACGATCTGTATATACATAAACAAGTGTGTAAGCCCAATTGAAGGGATTTTTGAACATTTACTTTTCCTACTTTAAAGTTATGTCAACTAGGAAAAACAAATCATCCTTATAATTTCTGGCCTTCCGTGTTCTCTTTGGATTCATTTTGTTTTCTTCCTTAACTTTTTTATTGCATACCGTTATATTTGTCTTCTTCATCCTTATTATAGGAATATTCTAAGTCCTTTTTTCCTTCAAAAATTGGAAGAGCTATTATCTAGATCATTTATCTAGCTACAAAAGAAAAACTCGGCATATTCTAAGTCAATAGAAGTAACAGTTTATTATATATACTTGGATTAATGAGGACTTTAATTTGGGAACATGATATATATTCGAAAAATAATAATACTAATGTTCCAATTATTTCAATGGATTATTAATAGAACAAAAAAACAATCTATATGGGACATGTTGGGAGGAAAGTTTATATTAAGTAAAAATTAATGTAATTCAAGTTTTAAGACTTATATAAATATTGGGTATTAATTAATAATTTTTTTTAATTAGTATGATTAAATTTAATGTTCTCATTACAAAATTATTTGGTTGAATATGTAATTTTGATTAAGTGATTAAATATTTAATACATATATTTTTTTCACCAAAATTCGTATATAGGTATTCACATATAGATGTAGATGATATGATTCAGAATTTTTTATTTTCCATTTGATAAAACATTATGTCATATTCTACATTCAACAAAATTTATCAATTCCAACCTCTAATTCTTTGTATCTTTTATGTTATTGATGTGATATTGATATACCTCATTTATACCGACTTATAACTTACTAATTCATATGTTTTCTTTAGTCTTTGTCGTGTTCTTCGAGTCTTTTCAGATACGAAACGCAAGAATACTTTGGGTTCCACATGCTGAGTAAGAGTGGAGCTTAACTTTGGATTTTTCCACTTCGAGTTGAACGATCGATCCAGCAACACCAAAATCGATCGATCATAACTTTAGATAGGTAAACTTGCGCTCGATCCGATGACCGACTTCTCACGCCTGACACGATCGCCCCCCACTCGTCTATATTATGCGCACGATACATTGCACGACTTAGCACTCAAAGATCGATCGAACCAGTTAAGGAGAAGTTGCACACGATCCTTTGCACGATACAAAATTTTCATGATCGAGTGAAGAAGGGTTGATCGATCGAGCAGTCTACGGATCAATCGATCTACGACTCTGCGAAACAAAAACGGGATTTCCTTATTTCATGCCAGTTGGTTTTATTCTATATATTAGGTTAAGAAAACATGTTTTGAGAGATACTTTGAGAGAGAGAAAAAGCAGCAGACTCTTATTGTAACCTAGGGAAGAAGGATTGAGATCTCTACATCCTTAGAGAAGATCCATGAACCTCTATTGCATCTATTTTGAGTTTTGAATGAATTTTCTTACAATTGCTTGCTTGTTCTCTATTTCCATGTTTGAGTAATTCATAGTCAGGTTTAGGGTATTCTAAGGATCTTAAAGGGATCAAGGATGAGGAACAAATAGGTCTCAATTATGGAATCTCAACCTAGAAACATGGTTAATGCTTAGGTTATAGTAGCTAACTAATCTATGATCTCAGGTTGCTTATTATCCTAGAAGTTTAATAAGAACCAGAACCAGAACCTTTCTAGGTAAGCAACACCTTCACTACCAATGAGAGTTGATGCTAGGTTGGGTTGTGGACACTTAGGAACCATCAATACTGCATGGTTAGATTCCCAGAACCAAGAGGAGTTGGGATCTCTAGGATCTAGGCATAGTGATTATCGCTGCGAGAGTAGGATAGTCAACTGTTATTTCTTAGTCGAGAACGGAACTGATTTTGCATGAATAGATTCCTTATCCTATCCTTGATTTCCTTGTGAATCCCCTAAATTTGATTCCTTAGATATTGTTTACATTAATTTCCTTGTTATACTAGATTGCACTTAAAACACATCTACTGTCTTAGCTCTAGTTAAATAATCAAGTCGTTAGTGTGGTCATTGGTCTTCGTGGATTCGATCCCTAAATACTATTATGTGTGTTGTGCACTTGTAGTAGGATATAAGGTTAAAACTCGTTGTATCAAGTTTTTGGCACCGTTGCTGAGGACCAATAGCAGTGCCTTTCGATTATTTATTGAGTTAGAGACTAAGACACCTTCGTTTACCTTTTGTTTTTATTTATTTGGTTTGTTTTTCAGGTACTGTTTTCATAATGTTTGACGGAGGAGAGAACGCAGTCGATTTTACAAGCCAGGAAGCTATGTTAGAACGGTTAAGGCGAGAGATCGAAGAGCTGAAATGAGAAAGAGATGCTAGAATAGAACATATGCCAAGAAGGGCCATTGGTGAAATATAAACACCTCACCGCTACTATCAATGTCGATCAGCGATTTCTGTTAGTTTACCAGAGGGATGCATAGAGCATGAGTTGAGCCCTCATTTGATAGCATTGGTAAGACAATTTACCTTTCACGGTTTCCCTACTGAAAACCCTATAGATCATCTCAAAAACTTTGAGGATATATGTAGTACAACCACACCTAGAGGGATACCTGAGGATTATGTTAAGTGCAAACTTTTCAAATTTTCTTTGGAAGGAAAGGGAACCAAATGGTTTCAGTCTTTGCCGGCAGGGTCTTTAACCTCATGGGAACAGGTTCGAAACAAGTTTCTGGATCATTTCTTCACCAAAGAAAAGACTGCTAAGTTAAAAAACTAGATCTCAAATTTTTATCAAAGAGACGATGAGTCTTTTGGAGAAGCGTGGGATAGGTTGAAAGGATATAGAAGGGATTTCCCACACCATGACTTCAGTGATGAACAAGTTTTGAACTCCTTTTATAGCGGACTGAGTTGGAGTTTTAAGAAGCTACTCAATGCTTCAATCAAGGGAGATTTCACAACAAACACGAGTGAGAGCGCTTTTCAGCTGATTGAGAATTTGGCTGTGAGTACATAGGATTTACATGAGCATGAAGAATATTCACCCGAGATGGACAAAATCGCAGAGATAGGTGAGAAGCTAGATCAGTTCATAGCTTCAAGTGAGTTTTGGAGGAAATCTGTTAAACCTTACCCACTACAGAAGAAATCAATCCTTCAAGGCCATCAATCAGAGGTGCTTTACACCGAGCAAAAGGTCACAGAATGTCCGACTCCTTCATCTAATGACGAGATTAAAGCTTTACTGGAGCAGGTCATTCATGGTCAATCTAAGACTACATCCAAAATCAATAACTAGATGGGAGTTATGTACTCAGAGTTGAGTTCCAGGATTTATTATGTTATATCTAAAGTGGAGAACACGACCTCCCTTCTGGTTGTGAACGATCGATCAGGCAGTCTAAGGATCGATTGATCCAAGATTGCAGACAATGGTCATCAATCTTATGATGCTGTTATGTTGAGAAGTGGTAGGGAACTTGAAGCAAACCTCCACAGATCAAGACCAGAGAGTGTAGTAGTCGATGTCGAGGATGATGGAGCTGAAAAGGTTTGTGACGAAACGGTCACACCTACGCTGATACTAGAGCCGTCAGTAGTACCTGAGAGATCATACGCCCCGGTACCACCGTACCCAGTCCCACCAAGGAAGTCCAAAAAGGATTTAGAGAACGCCAAATGTATGGAGTTGTTATCAGATTCGTCTATTCGGTTGCCTTATGTGGATGCCTTGCAGATGATACCTTCACTTAAGAGCTATGTCAAGAGCCTAGTGACGAATAAGTTCATAGGAGAAGATAGGGTAATAATGATCACGCAGGATTGCAGTTCCGAACTTCAAAATCGCTTTCCTAAGAAAGAAGAAGATCCTGGACGATTTGTACTTTCAGTTCGGATTGATTCTGTAACTTTTGAGCGTTTGTGGTGTGATCTAGGCTCAAGTGTAAACCTAATGCCATATTATGTAGCATTGAGGTTGGGATTCTCGGACTTCAAGCAAACCAAGATCTCTCTCATATTCGCAGATCGCTCAGTGAAATATCCAGTGGGTATTCTTGAGGATCTTGTTGTTGAGGTTGGAAATACTTTGGTACCAACTGATTTTGTGGTGTTGAAGCTAGACGAGGAGCTTAAGGACCCTCTCATTTTAGGTCACCCTTTTCTCCAAACAGTAGGTGCTATGATTGATGTCATGAATGGAAGAATAGACCTACAGCTAGGGGATATGAAGATGAGATTTGAGATGGACAGGATGCTGAAGAAACCAATGTTGACTGGCATGACCTTCTCTATCGACACTTCTAAAGAAATTTCAGAAGAACTGAATGAAGAGGTATACCTTGAGGGTCCTCTTGAGCTTGCGCTTACAATAATAGAGTCGGAATGTGGGTTTGCTAATGACGAAGCAGCAATCTACACCAAAATGTTGGATTCATGCAAGCCGATTGAGGAAATGATAGCCTATGCAGCTTTAGATCCTCCGACACCATCCATACCCTCAGCTTTGACAAACCGTTGGAGTGAATTAAAAGCTCCAAAAGACGAGCTTAAGTCTCTTCCAACATGATTAAGGTATGTATTTCTCGGTCCTAATTCTACATATCCTGCAATAGTTAACGTTAAGTTGAATGGTTCTGAATTAGAGACGCTTATTAGAGAACTTCGAAAGTACTGTAGGGCTATAGGTTACTCATTAGACGATATCCCTGGTATTTCACCCGAGTTATGCATGCAGAGGATACATCTGATCGGTGGGTCTAAAAGCTCTATAGAGAACCAAAGAAGGTTGAATCCAAATCTGAAAGAAGTTGTCAAGAAAGAGATAATGAAATTGCTAGAAGCAGGGATCATATATCCTATATCCGATAGTAGTTGGGTTAGCCCGGTCCATGTCGTACCTAAGAAAGGAGGAATAATTGTAGTCAAAAATGAGAATAATGAATTGATACCTACCAGAACTGTCACAGGTCATAGGATGTGTATTGATTTCAGGACTTTAAATTTCTCTACTAAGAAGGACCATTTCCCTATGCCCTTCATGGACCAAATGCTTGAGAGATTGGCTAACCACTCTTACTACTGCTTTTTAGATGGTTATTCAGGTTTCTTTCAGATCCCCATTCATTCAGAAGATCACAAAAAGATGACTTTTACATGTCCTTACGGTACATTCGCATATCACAGAATGCCATTTGGCTAATGCAATGCTCCAGCCACTTTTCAAAGATGCATGATGTCAATTTTCACTTATATGATTGAGGATATTATGGAAGTTTTTATGGATGGTTTTTCTCCGACTGGTTCTTCTTTCTTTGGTTGTCTTTCTAACCTTTGCAGGGTTCTCCAATGATGTCAGGACAAGCATCTAGTGCTAAATTGGGAGAAGTGTCATTTTATGGTTACAGAAGGAATTGTACTCGGTCACAAAATATCAGGGAAAGGAATCGAGGTTGATAAGGCGAAGAATGAAGTAATGACAAGCTTGAAATCACCAACCACAGTGAAGGAGATCAGAAGCTTTCTCGGTCATGCCGGTTTCTACAGAAGGTTCATTAAGGATTTTTCAAAGATAGCCAGACCGCTCACTCATTTGCTGTGCAAGTACATGAAGTTTGAGTTTACCAAAGAGTGCGAGGAAGCCTTTCTCACATTGAAGGGAGCTTTAGTTAGTGCACTGATAGTTCAGCCACCGGATTGGGAACTACCTTTCGAGATTATGTGTGATGCGAGTGACTACGCAGTCGGAGCTGTTCTGGGCTGAAAAGAGACAAGAAGTTGCATGTAATCTACTATGCTAGCCGAACACTCGATGATGCTTAACGAAGGTATACAACTACAGAAAAGGAACTCTTGGCTATCATTTTTTCCTTTGAGAAGTTCAGATCCTATCTTGTTGGTTCTAAGGTGATTGTACACACGGATCATGTCGCTCTTAAGTATCTTCTCTCCAAGCAAGATGCTAAGCCTAGGCTACTTTGTTGGGTATTGTTACTGCAAGATTTTGATCTTGAAATAAAAAACAAAAAAAAAGGTGTAGACAATGGAGTTGCAGACCACCTTCCGAGACTACAAATTGATGATTATGTTCCCCTTGATGATAGCCTACGGGAAGAACAAGTTTATCGTATACATACCACTCATAAGACTCGTCAGTCGCCCGATGATCCTCCTCGCATTCCAAGCACTCTGTGGTTTGCCGATTATGCCATCTATCTCGCTGCAGACATTAACCCTCATGAGTTTCATGGGTACAGGAAAAATAAGAATTTGAGGGATGGCAGACGATACTACTGGGATGCTCCTTACATGTACAAGCAATGCTCTGATGGCATCTTCAAACGATGTGTTTCTGAAAATGAGATTCCCGGTATATTGTTCTATTGTCATGGCTCCTCATATGCAGGTCACTTCGCCACTTTCAAGACCGTCGTGAAGGTTTTTCAATCAGGTTTCTGGTGGCCCATGATGTTTCGTGACACATACTCATTTGTTTCGACATGTGACTCTTGTCAGCGACAAGGTAACATAAGTAGAAGAAATGATATGCCACAGAACTTCATTCTCGAAGTTGAGGTGTTTGATGTCTTGGGAATCGATTTTATGGGACCCTTCCCATCTCTTTTGGGAACCAATACATACTTGTTGTTGTGGATTATGTGTCGAAGTGGGTTAAAGTAATAGCCAGTCCGACAAATGATGCCAAGGTGGTTGTCAAGATGTTCAAGCATATCATTTTTCCGAGATTTGGTATTCCGAGAATTGTGATCAGTGATGGTGGTTCTCACTTCATTAACCAAATGTTTAACAATCTGCTAAAGAAGTACGGAGTTCATCACAAGGTTGCTACAACATATCACCCTCAAACGAGCGGTCAGGTGGAAGTCTCTAATCGATAGATCAAGAGCATCCTGCAGAAAACCGTTTGTACAACCAGAAAAGATTGGTCGGCTAAGTTGGATTATGCTCTTTGGGCATATAGAACCGCTTTCAAGACACCATTAGGAACAACTCCTTTCCATCTGTTGTATGGTAAAGCCTGTCACCTTCCAGTCGAGCTCGAATACAAGGCTAATTGGGCTATCAAGCATCTCAACTATGATATCTAATATGTCTCGGAAAGACGGTCACTACAGATACATGAACTTGAAGAGATTCGACACTTGGCTTACGACAACTCGAGGATTTACAAAGAACGAACAAAAGCCGGCCATGATAAATGTATCCTTAACAGGAGTTTTGCTCTTAATGACAAGGTTCTTTTGTTTAACTCCCGTTTAAAACTTTTTCCAGGAAAGCTTAGGTCAAGGTGGTCCGGTCTTTTCACCATCAAGGAAGTTAGACTGTATGGAGTTGTGGTTCTGGTCAATAAAAAGGGAGAAGAATTTGTTGTGAATGGGCAGCGGCTTAAACCATATTTTGGTTCCCCCGACAAAGTCAATGAAGATTTCATCTCTTTGATTGATATAACTACCACATAGTGTCCTTCTTAGTCAAGCTATAGACTTTAAACAAGCGCTGAGTGGGAGGCAACCCATTAATAGGCTAGGTTTTGCTTTATTTTTTGTTGGTTTTTACGTCGACGTTGTTTTCTTTTTTCAGGAAGCTGGTACGAGAAAATGGCCCGATCGATCTGCACAAAGATCGATCGTGCAACAGGAAGAGAGAGACCCAATGGCACACATCGATCAATCGACAGCCCGGTTGTGGTTGCGCACGATCCGTCGATCGACCGTGACGTTACGCTTGATCAACTTCCTTCTTGCGCACGATCCGTTGACCGAACTTTGCTTGTTCCATCCCTGAGTCTTCAGAGACCGATCAATCTGAGGGTGCTCCATCGATCCATACCTCCAGGTAGGTTTCCAAAATCCGAGAACAATTTTCAATTACATCTTTTGCTTCCTTTTGTTCTTCCTCTCACTAATTTTCACACCGATACGGTGTGAAGTAAGTCTAGAGGAGAACCGTTTGTTTACTAATAAAGTTCCTCTCTTTTGTTTTGCTTTTGAGTCTAACATCGTTTTAGATAAGCGTTTTTCGGTCCAAGAACTATGATTTCTGAGGAATGGTATATTTCATAGGAGTCAACTACCATTTGTCTGATTTCTGATAAGCATTGCTGACTATTAGAAAACCCAGAGATTCATTAGCTGTTCGTTTTAAAACTACTTCCTATCGATTGTTTCAAAATTCGGTATCAACTTCAAAGTTAACCTGATTTAATTTCCTTGTCTAGAGGGTTGATATACACTAGATCGGACTATCAATCTCACTCTGAGAGACCCTGAAAAGCTTGGTTCTCCTTTTCTCAAAGCTTCTTGCACTCTAAATTTCAACAAGGACGCTGCTTGTTTTTAAGGTAAACTCGACAGTTCCAAGGACACGTCCAAGGAAATATTCTTGTTCACCTTACTAACTCGCTTATTGAGAGAAACTCCAATGAAGCTACTCGCATTACACACCTTTGAAATTGCAAGATAAAAAAAAAAAAAAAAAAAAAAAAAAAAAAAAAAAAACTGCCGGTAAAAAGAAAATACAATGATACCCTAGAAAAGTAGGGAGAAATTGGTTTGAAAAGAAAATAATAAGAGGAAAAGAACCACAACATGGTGGTTAGTGTTGGAAATGAGTCCATGTGTCTTTTGATCGATATTCTCTGGATAAGGCCGCACCTAGACTCATTAGAGGTTGGTGTCGTGATCTAGAACTTTTGGGTCTGATTTTGGAATTAGGATGGACTAGTTGTTAAGTCTGGGAGAAGTATAAGGTGGTATCTCTCTTGTCGAATGAATCGAGTGTTCTTTGCTCAGATTTTGAGATGTTAAATTCCTACGATGAATGAGTTCTTGAGTTTATATCTTCATGTTAGATCATTGGGTATTTGCTTGAGGACAAGAAAAAAGCCAAGTCTGGGGGATTATTCAGATATAATACTTTGGGTTCCACATGCTAAGCAAGAGTAGAGCTTAACTTTAGATTTTTCCACTTCGAGTTGAATGATCGATCGAGCAACACCAAGATCGATCGATCGTAACTTTAGATAGGTAAACTTGCGCTCGATCTGATGACCGACTTCTCACGCCTGACACGATCGCCCCCCACTCGTCTATATTATGCGCACGATCTATTGCACAACTTAGCACTCAGAGATCGATCGAACCAGTTAAGGAGAAGTTGTGCACGATTCTTTGCATGATACAAAAGTTTCACGATCGAATGAAGAAGAGTTGATCGATCAAGCAGTCTACGAATCAATCGATCCACGACTTTGCGAAAAAAAAAGGGAATTTCCTTATTTCGTGCCAGTTGCTTTTATTCTATATATTAGGTTAAGAAAACACGTTTTGAGAGATACTTTGAGAGAGAGAAAAAAGCAGCAGACTCTTATTGTAACCTAGGGAAGAAGGATTTAGATCTCTACATCCTTAGAGAAGATCCCTGAACCTCTATTGCATCTATTTTGAGTTTTGAATGAATTTTCTTACAATTGTTTGCTTATTCTCGATTTCCATGTTTGAGTAATTCATAGTCAGGTTTAGGGTATTCTAAGGATCTTAAATGGATCAAGGATGAGGAACAAATAAGTCTCGATTATGGAATCTCAACCTAGAAACATGGTTAATGCTTAGGTTAGAGTAGCTAACTAATCTATGATCTCAGGTTGCTTATTATTCCAGAAGTTTAATAAGAACCAGAACCATTCTAGGTAAGCAACATTTTCCCTACGAATGAGAGTTGATGCTAGGTTGGGTTGTGGACACTTAGGAACCGTCAATACTGCATGGTTAGATTCCTAGAACCAACGAGAGTTAGGATCTCTAGGATCTAGGCATAGTGATTATCGCTGTGAGAGTAGGATAGTCAATTGTTATTTCTTAGTCGAGAACGGAACTGATTTTGCCTGAATAGATTTTAAATATTGCAATGTTTATGTAGAAAACCTATACTAGAGACAAGGAAATTCTAAAGTATGTAGAAAAGAAGGTATGTGTATTTTAAATATTGGGGTAAATTTTCTTTAAACCGTCTAGGTTTTATACCCGAAAACCTATACAAGAGACAAGGAAATTCTAAAGTATAAAGTCAAACTTCCAATGCATAAAAAGTAAGTCGTATGTTAACAGGAAAATGATGAAATATGAAAACCTACAAGATGTAAAAGTAAACCTACAATTAGAGAAAGATGTCTTACACATATAAACCTACAAGAAATACTGTAAAAATAAAAAATAAACCTACAGCAAAGACAATAAAAACCTACAACGAAGATATTAAAAATAAAGCATAAACCAACAACAAAGACTATTGAAAAACATACAAAAAGGACTCACTAAACCTACAACTAACAAAAACAAAACCTACATAACATGAGAAGTAAATCAAGAAATAAGTGAAATCTATCCTACAAAACCTACAATGACTGATAAATAAACCTAAAAAAGAGACTATCAAAACCTATAACAAGAATCATTAAATCTACAACAAAGAAAAACAAAACCTGCATAACATGAGAAATAATTCGAGAAATAAGATAAATTAATCCTTCAAAACCTACAATGAATGATAATAAACCTACAAAAGAGATATATAAAAACCTACAATAGAGAATCATTATACCTACACAGAAAAAAAAAACAAACCCTGCATAATAGAAACCTTAACAGACAGCCAAGGCGAACACAAACCTACGAAATGAATGTGTTCAGAGATCCGTACGAGAAATGTCAAACAAAATTAAACTTATAAACCTACAAAACCAGGAGAACATATATATTGAGAAACCTACAACAAAGAAACTAAACCCAGGAGAACTTAATTCAGAAAGTTTAACTTTTAAACCTACATAACACAAGACATTTAAAGCTACAACAAAGGAAACTGAAAACCTACATCACTTGATAAGAAAACCTCCAACATTACAGATGGTTTTCGTAGGTTTTCTTTCTGATGATGTAAAATTTCTCATTAATGGCAGTTTCATAATTTTTTTTTCTTTTCAAAAGAAAGATGGGTAAAACACTATGAAAATCGCGAAAAGATTAGAATTTTAAATAAAAAAGTTATGACTATTTTAGAAAATTAAAGGTCACAAAAGATTATTCTAATAATTCACATATTTTAAAAATGTTCTAAAATGTGTGTGTGAGGGAAAATTGTTCATTTTATTACAATATTCATTAATATAAATAGGTGTGCATGTAGATCAGTTTAACAATAATAAATAAATATACTTAATTTATAATAGTAACTCATATATGGGTTTGTAGAAATGTTTCTATGAAGATTGTAACGCACTTAACAGAAATATTTTCCGTAATTAATTAATTAGTGTTGCAACTTTTTTTACCAAACCAATGTATATTTTTTGTACCATTCTATATTACACGGATTACATGTACGAGGGTATTTTGTTCTCCAAATATAGAATGGTACAAGCCAAAAACCAACACAACTTACCATCCAAATCGGTCATTACTCATTAGACATGAATATTAATCGTTTATGTTGTTGTTCTCTCCTGACGTTAAGTGAATCCATCAATTTCTCTTACTCAATTTTAGAATCTTGAAATTTTATATAAGCCAAGTTCTCTGTAAAAGAAGAAAAACAAAAAACAATCATTGAAAATCCCCCCTCCCAAGAAATAATTATAAACAAAATCCTTCTATTCGAATTTTGATAAGAAAATGG
The DNA here is from genome assembly GCA_023374145.1 of Lepidium sativum. Taxonomy (NCBI): domain Eukaryota; kingdom Viridiplantae; phylum Streptophyta; class Magnoliopsida; order Brassicales; family Brassicaceae; genus Lepidium; species Lepidium sativum. Next base: position 16,007 of record JAKUCM010001305.1, on the reverse strand, counting down.
CTAGGTTTAATTTAATAGTATGTCTTATTTTTATAGTAATAGCATCAAATACCCTATATGAAGCACAAGGAACATTTTTGTTAAGACATTTCTTGAATAAAATCCCTAGAACGTCCCAAGACTTTGAGCCTTATGTTTTCAAGGGTATGCTTGGTTTTGTGGACAACCTAGAAAGCTCGAGTCTGGCGAAAACGGAGTACAAGGAATTCTTCTCTAAGCTCAAGGCTTTCATGAGCTTCATAAACTCGGCCTCAGGGTCATCGTCATCATTGTCAAAAGTCCAGTCTCAGATGAAATCACACTCTGAAGAACTTCACAAAGCTATCTCTGCATTGGGTGTTAAAGGAGTATCACCGGTAAGAGTTTGTGTTTCAATATTTACATGGTGAGTATAAAAACATAATCACCTTAGCTTAGAATGAGTAAGATTTGTGTGTCTTATTTTTATTGTGTTGGCTTTGTGTAGGCTGAGACAAGCAAATTAATTGAGAGTTTGATGTCAATGGGGAAAACTTTTATTGAATTCAAGAGGAGTGGTTCAGCGACAATGTCGCCAGAACAAAGGAAAGAGATGATCATAGCTATGACAAAATGGAAGCAAGTGATTGCTCAATTTGTGAAAAATGTTGGTGAGAAGAATGGCGATGATATAAAGTTTGATTTATCATCTCTTGCTAATGATGTTGATGGTGGAAGCCCTGGAGGTGGGCGTCCGGCCTTTGGAGGTCAAGGTTCCGACAGTGGATGTAAGAATGTTATCAAAAATAGAGAATCATTGTGGGAAAATGTAAGAGAGAATTCGAGAATAGGGGAGATTCAAAACCTATCATTTCTTCATATATTCATATAGAGAGGTTACAAAGTCTTTTATAGAGAAGAGACAAAGAAAGAGGAACTAAAAGTGGTCCCAAAAAATGTGGACCACATTTTGTCTTTAGCTCCAACAGTCAAGAGGGGTCAATATCGAGTGGTATGGACCACATAAAGCGAACCTCTTCCTCGGTGTCCCTATTTTTACACATCCTTTATCTTTTATCCCTCTTCTTGCACAAAAATTGTTCAGTCAAGATAGACTCGACTAATACTCTCCCACACCTCATTAAAAACCTCGATAAGAAAAACCACTTGGGACAAAACATTAGCCGAGGGAAAAAGAGTGTGTAGCACTCGGGTTAGAGGACATGAAGTCAAGGGCGATCCAAGCTTACAAGACCAAGTTTACCGTAGATGTGATTGCAAACCTTGGTACTTGCAGCTTTGGTGAAGATGTCCGCCAATTGATCTTCACTTGGTGTATAACACAGAAGAAGTACACCTTCTTCCATATGTTCACGAACTTTGTGGCAATCCACTTCAACATGCTTGGTCCTTTCGTGAAAAACCGGATTGGATACTATATGAATTGCAGCTTGGTTGTCACAATGCATAGTAGTTGGTTCCTTTGCTTCTTGGCCTAAGTCCTTGAGGAGATATCGCAGCCACACCAATTCATCGGTCAGCCTTCTCATAGCCCTATACTCCGCCTCAGCACTAGAGCACCCCACCACATTTTGCTTCTTTGTCTTCCAAGTTACTAGGTTGCCTCAAACAAATGTACAATACTCTGTGGTAGACTTCTTATCATTCCTATCTTCGGCCTAATCCGCATCACAATACCCCGCAATGTTCAAGCTCTCATTTCTTTCCATCCAAATACCTTGGTCCGAATTGCCTTTGCTGGTTCGGATAAATCTTGTAAGTCCTCCCAATTCCGTTTGTCATAGAATCCTCGGTCCTCAATAAACTTCACATCCCAAGACACAAGAATCCTCTTAGTATCCAGATCATAACATTTATATCCTTTTTGAGTGGAGGAGTAGCCGAGGAACATACACTTCTTGCTTTTAGTTTCTAGTTTGTTCTGAAGTTCTTTGGGCATTAGGACAAAACAGACATAGCCAAACACCTGTAATTGATTCAAAGGAGGTTTGGTTTTGTTTAGTACCTTATATAGAGATGCATCTTGAAGTATTTTTGTTGGAGTTCATTGATGAGGTAGCACGCCGTCATGACAACATCTCCCCAAAATCTCCTTGGGACATTCATGTGAAACATAATGGATCTTGTAACTTCCATTAAGTGTCAGTTTTTCCTTTCCACAACCTCATTTTGTTGTAGGTTATACGGACAACTAATTTGATGTAGGGTCCCTTGCTTGGTTAGATGCTCTTGGAATGAGTTACTCATGTATTCTCCTCCATTATCCGTTCTTAGTACCTTCAATTTTGAGTTGAAATGATTAGATATATAATTCTCAAAAAATTTAAAGGCATCAAAGACTATCTTTTGATGGCATAAAGGTTATCCATGTATATTTTAACTTTTCATCAATGAATGTAACAAAATATTTATGGTGATCTCTAGAGGAGCAAGGGGAAGTCCAAACATCCGAATGCACAAGATCAAAACAATTTTATAAATCGTAGATGACATAGGATAAACCGATTTGCTATGTTTTCCCAAAATGCAAGCTTCACAATCTATATTGTCAAACACAAAATTAGGTAGCATAAGTTTATAGCACGAGAATGAGGATGTCCAACTATATCATGCCAAACAAGATTACTAAGGCTACCAACAACCAAATTAGAAACAGCCGAACTATTGCTACTAAACCGAGATAAAAACTTAGGGTCTTCAAGAAAATAAAGTCCATTTTTCACTTTTCATTGTCCGAGCAAGCTTTTGGTCTCAATATCCTGAAATTTCACACTACTAGGTCCAAACATAGCATAACATTTCAACTCCATAACAACCCTTCTAATCGATAAGAGATTCAAAGTAAATTCCGGTAAATAGAAGGCTCTAGACTTTTTCCCAAACAAGTCTAAATTCCCTACTCCACTAACCGATATCCTATTACCATTTGCTATTACAACACTCCCTACAGCTGGCTCTATATTGCAAACAAGATCCTTATCACTAATCATATAGTGAGAAGCTTCCGAGTCAATAACAAGCAGTTTAAATAAAGTTCGAGTGTAATAGCAAATACCGGAGTCCCTTAAGAATTTGAGAGAATTGATTAGAGCATAAAGGTCTGATTTCTTCATAGTGTCTCCACTAAATGAGGAAGAGGCCGCGGATGGACGTTCTTGTTCCTTGGAGGAGGAGCCAAGCATCGATCCGGACATAGACCCATAGTCCTCCGAGACTCCATGAGACACCTTAGCTTAGGAATCCTTGAATTTTGCGGGTTTGAGATGAGGATGGAGAAGCCAGCACTTTTCCTTTGAATGACCTTTCTTTTTGCAATGATCACAAACCATCTTTTTCTATCATCAAATCTGCCTTGAGCCTTGTTTGCGGAAAGAAAACTCGAATCCCCTTTTCCTTCGAACAGCTCAATGGAGCCTTGCTCTTTTTGAATTTAAGAGCAACACATCTTCAAGGCACGGAAGTGACCTAGAGCTAGCAGCTGACCTCAAGATATGCTTCACTAGGTCCTTGTAGTTCGGGTTAAGGTTCATCAAGAGCCCAAAAACCTTATCTTCTTCGTTCCTTTCCTTGACCACTTTCGGATCTATATACATTGGTCTTAGCATATCCAATTCAGCCCACAAGGACATAAACTTTCCAAAGTACTCTGTGAACTCCATTTCTTCTTGGAGAAGATTTGCTAGAGCTTTCTTTACCTCAAATACTCTTGTCAAATTTGAGACATTTCCATATAACTTCTTCAAGGTATCCCATAGATCTCTAGCCGTTTCACAATATGAATAAGCTTCAAGGATTGAAGGATCTAGGAAACTTTGGATGATGGATTTGACTGCTTGATCAGTTTGGAACCATTCATCATCCTCCTTAAGATACTCTTCATCCTCATCGTCACTTGAGAGAGATTCCCTTGGTGGTTTGTCCTTCACGATATGACTCCAAAAACCTCTCCTTGTGCAGATTGTGGTCTTCAAAGTTCTGGCCCAAAGAAGGTAGTTGACCCCTTTGAGAGTCACAGAGATAATCGGTGATTTTGCATGGTTGAAATCCATAGCTCAAGGAGAAACAAAACAGATCTAGAAAGATTCGAAGATATGTTGAGAAAGACAGAAATTTTGACTTGATTCTACACCAAAGGTTGAAGCTTTCAGTGTCTTTAGGGTCAAAGGCGATTTTCTTCCTTCAGTTTTGAGATTTTATCCGCACAACAATTTGAGTTTTGCACGAATAACCAAGAAAAAACAGAGATTTGGTAGAAAAAACAAATTTTAATCGAGAAAATTGCCGAGAATCAACGATGGCACTGATACCATGTAAGAATTTTATCAAAAATAGAGAATCATTATGGGAAAATGTAAGAGAGAATTCGAGAATAGGGGAGATTCAAAACCCATCGTTTTTCATATATTCATCAAGAGAGGTTACAAAGTCTTTTATAGAGAAGAGACAAAGAAAGAGAAACTAAAAGTGGTCCCAAAAGATGTGGACCAGTTTAATGTGGACCACATTTTGTCTTTAGCTCCAACGGTTAACAGGGGTCATTATCGAGTTGGTATGGACCACAAACTTTCCCTCTTTTCTCTTACGGCTATCTTTGACCATAAAGCGAACCTCTTCCTCGGTGTCCCTATTTTTGCATATTCTTTATCTTTTGTCCCTCTTTTGGCACAAAGATTGTTCGGTCCCCTCGACCAACACAAAGAGTCCTAATGGTAGTGGAAGTCCAAGTGGGAGTCCTACTGGTGAAAGTGGCAGTGCAGGAGGTATGACCGGTGGTGAAAGTGCTAGTGGTTGAGGTGCAGCCGGTGGTGAAAGTTCCAATGGTGCAAGTGCAGCCGGTTGTAAAAATGCTAGTGGTGGAGGTGGTGAAGATGCGAGTAGTGGAAGTGATGCAAGTGGTGGAAGTGAAGATAGTGGTAAAGATGCTAGTGAAGGCGCAGCCGGTGGTGAAAGTGCTAGTGATGGAGGTGCTGCCGGTAGTGGAAGTGCTTTTGGTGGTGGAGGTGTCAGTGGTGCAGGTGCAAGTGCAGCTTATGGTGAAAATGCCAGTGGTGGAGGTGCAGCCGGTGGTGGAGATGCAGTCGGTCGTGAAAGTGACAATGTTGGAGGTGCAGCTGGTGGTGGAGATGCTGCTGATGGTGGAGGTGCCAATGGTGGAGGTGTAACCGCTGGTGAAAGTGCTGTTAATGGTGGAAGTGCTGCCAGTAGTGGAAGGGCTTCCGGTGGTGGAGGTGTCAGTGGTGCAGGTGCAGTTGGTGGTGAAAATGCCAGTGGTGGAGGTGCAGCCGGTGGTGGAGATGCAGCCGGTGGTGAAAGTGACAATGCTGGAGGTGCAACCGGTGGTGGAGGTGTTGCTGATGGTGGAGGTGCTGCCGGTAGTGGAAGTGCTTCCGGTGGTGGAGATGTCAGTGGTGCAGGCGCAAGTGCAGCTGGTGGTGAAAGTGCCAGTGGTGGAGGTGCAGCCGGTGGTGGAGATGCAGCCGATGGTGAAAGTGACAATGCTGGAGGTGCAGCTGGTGGTGGAGGTGTTGCCGATGGTGGAGGTGCCAATGGTGGAGGTGTAACCGCTGGTGAAAGTGCTGTTATTGATGGAGGTGCTGCCGGTAGTGAAAATGCTAGGAAAAATGCATCCAGTAGCTCGAGTGGTTCTAATGGTGGAAGTGCAACCAGTGGCTCGAGCAATTCAATGGCTGGTGGAGTTTCTTACTCAGATACAACTGGTATAAGTGCTAGTGGTAGTCCCGCACAAGGTCCAAGTGGAAATACACCTGAAAACTCTAGCGGAAGCCGATCTTTTAAAGGAAAAATCGGCAACATTAACTATCAAGGTACTGTAACCTATAAACACTCAAAATCAACAAGCGGGGGCTCTTAGAATCATACCTCAATGGAGAAAATCTCGAGAAGCATGAATGGGGACTCGTAGATTTGGACTCCAAGATCAAAAACATAGTAATACTACTAATCTCAATAAAGAGATGGCTCTCCTTAGTCACAGCAGCGAGCCTTAGAAATAGTTTTATTTAAGTCTATTAATTTAATACACACTAAAACTAGTAAATTGCTCTCTTTTGTTTACTGCATTCCTATAAGATTTATATGTTTGTAAAATTATGAATATGAAAATTTTGAATATATAAATAGATAATATTAATCAAAATTCAATCCTTTGTCTTTAGTTTTGAGTATATGAAAGATATCTGCTGTGCACATAGTTAGAAGCACCAAAAGAAAGTAGAACATTAAGAAAATCTTCTTTGTGATTAAATGCATTTGACTTCCTTTTTGTGTGGTCTCTTATATTCTAAACTAAGCTGAGAACAAATTTTTGAAAGCAGAACAAAACAGAGTATTAATGATTGCATGAAAGATAAAATCGAAGTAAACAAGTACTAAACTAGTTCTTCCTCTTGAATGATTTGTTCTTTATTTACACGAACCATAGAAATTCTAGATCTTTAACTTGTACTTTTTTAAGTGTTTGGAGCTAACCATTGATAATACCATGTTTAAAATGTAAATCCTCCTCTCAAATGGATTTAAACTCATGACTTCTTTAATCCTTTGTTACAGTACTCAAACAAGTTTGCCCATAAATATATATGATCTAAGTCGTCTTCCTCGAATCACATTGATTCACACAAAGTTCTCTAAAACTTCACCTAAAACCATAAGATTTGGATTTTTATGTTTTTAACTAGAGAAATTTTCTAAATAATTTAAAATCTCTTTTAAAAATTCTAATAACAATGGATTTGATTGTGTTTGTTAAAATTACTAGTTCAATAACACTCAATTTTATATGATTTTTAGAAATTTTTGTTTAAATAATATATAAATTGCCACTCAAGTTTTTCAATACACCTCCTAATGTGATCAGTTAAGGGGATGAATTACAAAATCATTAATCTAAGGGTCACTAATCCATAATTTATGCAATTTTTTCTCAAATCCGGGTGAATATGTCAATGGTTTTCTTTATATTCATCTTGAACATCTAGAAAAACATTTTCAAGGAATAGTCATAGGAAAGAAGAAGAAAAAATCGTGAATTCATTACGAGAAGCAAAAAGATTCACACAAAGTTTATTACGACAAATATCTAACTACGCAACCCAGTTATACATAAACAAATTTGTAAATAAAATGAGACATTTTAAAAAGAAAAAGTTTAAAGGTTCAAGAAACAATAAAAAATTTATTGAAAAATTGAATCATAAGCAATTACAGTTAAGGTTTAAATGATTTCTGTTCACGATCAAGTTTGACGGTATACATCAATTGGTACGCGTCTTGCTATTAATATGTCTCTAGTCCTTGACAAAAACGGGACAAAAAAATCACGGGTATAAATCACGAACAAGTAGTTTTTTTTTTTTTTGTCAACCACGAACAAGTACTTTAAAAAATTAAATTTATTTTCCAAACCATTCCCCGTTCGATAACGTGATGGAAATTTTGGAAATCGAAAACGTATGGAAGTTTTGAGACTAAAAATTTATTTTCCTAACTATTCCCAGAATCCTATTAAATCGGAAAATTATACATGTATGGGAATTAGTTTGGGAAATATGAGTAACCAAAAAATTAAGAGTATTATTATAAATTATATAATCAATACAACAAAATAACAATATATAAAATATATATATCAATGTTCAATACACAAAACATACAAAATTACATTATTAGGATTTGTAATTAAGTAATAACATTACCATTTTTACAAATAATACTAATATATTTATATTGAATAGTTTATATTTATGTAATGTAAAAATTTAAGTCAAATATTGTTATAGGTTTGATCTTATTTATTTGAAACATATATAATATTTGAATACAATGTATTTTAACGTTTGTTAACGTGAACAAATACAATGAATATCGGGATCCATTTCCGACCATTTTTTTATCTGTTTAGATATTATTTGTAGATCCGAACAGGAAATTAGATTTTTTCATTCTCGAAAAATACTGGAATTTGGGGAATGAACACGACGGAAATTCTGATATGCACAGAGCTATCTCTAGTATAGCACATAAAGAGAAATACAAATTCAAATAAGAATATTGACATCAGTGCAACAGATTAAGAATTTAGATAGATTACAAAGATGGAATACAAAAACCGGCCAAAAATTGAGATATACCTAAGGACAAAACCCAAACGAGAGATCTTAAAAGAAAAACAAAACCCTCGAGAGATCTAACTAGGACATCAAAGTACAGAAACTTGAAAACTGCTATCCAACCCATAAGATCAAAAACTATTACAGAGTAAACAGGTTTTAGTGAGTAAAAAGTAAAATCACTACAATGAGGAAAAAAATGTTGAAGCAAGCAACGGTTTCGTGTTTTTGGTAAAGGAATTAGGGATTTAAGATGTTTTCGACGTAGGCCTTGTTCTTTTCGTGGTTGCTCGCAACAGCGACAACAACCAGCGATAGTGACAGTAACCAGCGACAACGAACACTATTTCAATGATATGCTTTTTTAGTAGTCGTTGTAACCAGAAGTTGCGACTGGTCGTTGTGTAGTTCATTTTGCAGTCGCTAGCGACTACCAATTATTTTATAATATTGTTTTACAAAAATTAATTTTGTATAATTTATAATAAAAATTATTATGTGTATATCTAATGAAAAAATTAAACAATAATTTTGAAAATAATCTAATAATGAAACTTAGTAAAAAACTAAAATACGAGTTAAAATTTAAAAATAATATAAAATATAATACAATAATTTATTTTAATATAAAAATATGTATACCATTTAATATTTTTGTTATATTTAATATTTTGTATATGAAAGTTTATTAATATTGTATATTTATTTATGCAATATAATAATTTATTATGTATTAGTATATAATTTGTATATACGATATACAATTATTATGTTATTAATATTTTTAAATTAGAATAAAGTAAAAAATAATACAACAAAAAATTATATTATGTATTAAATTTTTATTTTGAATAACCATATATTTTTTTAAAGAGAATTCAGTTTATATTTTATAACTTTATACTTTTATTTATTTATTATTTGATATATATGTAAATTATATATGGATATTTATACAAATTTATAAGTAGCTACAAAAATTTAACATAATTATTATAATTCAAGTTTTCATTTTATTTTTTTAAAATATTTTTTTATTTTATATATTATTTTTATTTGTTTTCTAAATATTAGTAAAAAAATTCAAAAAAAAATTGGTCGTTATGTTGTTCTTTTGGCAGTCGTTAGTCGCTAGCGATTGCTCCTAGCGACTAATCAATGAAATTTTCAGCGACTGAAAAATGTGGTTGTTGACGACTAGCGACTAGCCGCTGTGATCTATCACTGAACTAGTGACTGCCAAACAAATATGATTTGGTTGTTGTCGCTAACGACTGCCAAAAAGAATAAGACTGTAATTAGTAAGTGAAAGATTCTAAAATACTAGAAATAAGAGAGGTATACGTTACAGTCCACTAAAATCTAAATACAATACGACTTGGAATCACCTCTAACTCAATGTGCAGATTTGGACAGATTCGATGTATTGTCAATAGATGTAACATTTGTAATCTAAATGAATGAGTAATTATGTTACATAGAGAGATAGGACAGAAATATTCATAGAAAAATCCAATCGACTGTGTGCAATTTTATCATGAAATTTGTTAAAATTTTAACCTCAAGCCGACTTGGGTTTATACTATTTATTTTCAATATAAAACAGTTTCTATCTCATCATAAATCATATTATTTCAAAATTACTATACATGTAACGTACTCTCTAATCATACATTTCCACCACTTTTAAATTTCACCATCGAGATCGGATTCCAAACTCGAACTTTGACCACCAAGATTTGTGTCCAAACTCGGAATTTGGCCGCCAAGATTTGAGTCCAAACTAGAACTTTTACCACCAAAATTTGTGTCCAAACTCGGAGTTTTACCACCAAGATTTGTTTCCAAACTCGGAATCTGATCACCAAGATATGTGTCCAAACTCGGACTTCCACCGTTTAGATTTGATCCCAAATCCGAACTTCCACCACCAAGATTCGATTCCAGACTCGAATCTGAAACTGAGTTAAAGCTAGAGCTAGAGTTAGAACTAGAAGACTGTGACAATTGTTTTTCACCTTTACAAGCAACATTTACGAATTGAGACATCACTTGTTCCCATTTCGAAACTATTTTCTTAATTGCTTCTTGTTGTGATAACGTAAGTGTCAAGGAACCACCATTTTTGCTTTGATGGGCTACTTTCATGACCGATTGTAAGGTAGTAAGAGTCTTCATCACTTCTTGTTGATATCCTTGTAATGTTGTCTTTACCTGTTATAAAAAAACAGATTAAAGTTTCGGATTTAACATACATATTGTCTCGAGATGATTCAATGAGTGTTATAATTACAAGTAACTCACCTGTTGTGACCCACTTTTCTTGGCTTGCAAGACAGCCATAGAATCTGACAGTTTTGTGGCTTCATTTATCATCTCGGACATGTAGGAATCTGAGTCTTTTGACTCAAATGTCGAAGAGGTTGGTAACAGGTAATTCATGCAATCTTTAAGTTTTTGAAAGAAGCTTTGGAACTCCGGTGTGCCTGGTGATTTCTTCTCAAGGTTTGATATGAAAGTTGTGACTTCTTTGGAAGTGTTGCTCTCGATATTTGTTGTCACATTTCGTTTAGTTGTTGAATTCATTGTCTCTTCTGTTGTTGCATTATTAGTCGAATTTGTATTGCTCTCTTTCATAGCCTCTCCTGTTTTGTTACCATCTGTAGAACTTTCCTCCGTTGAATTCTTTCCTCCACTTATTTCGGCTGCCTTAGCATCTTCAGAACTTTCTTTGGTGGAGTCTTCAGTTTTCTTATCTTCCATAGATTCTTCATTCTTTCCTTGAGCATCTCCTTGCGTTTTGTTCTCTATTTCTCCACTATCTGCTTGAGCCTCAGTTTCTGTATTTGATTCTCCACTATTTGTTGGAGCCTCTGCTGCTTCTGTTTTCTTTTCTAATTCTTCATTATTGGCTTGAGTTTCAGCTTTTGTTTTCTTATCTGATTCTCCACTATTTTCTTGAGTCTTTGCTTCTTCTTTCGTCTCTGATTCTCCATTGTTCGCTTGAACCTCAGCTTCCGTTTTCTTCTTTGATTCTTCATTTTTCGCTTGAGCCTCTGATTCTCCATTCTTTGCTTGATCCTCAGCTTCTGTTTTTTTCTTTGATTCTCCATTTTTCGCTTGAGCCTCTGATTCTCCATCATTTGCTTGATCCTCTACTTTTGTTTTCTTCTCTGAATCTACATTGTTTGCTTTAGCCTCGGCTTCCGTTTTTTTTCCATATTCTGCACTATTTGTATGAGCTTCTGCTTCCGTTTTCTTCTTTGCTTCACTAGTGTTTGTTTGGGCCTTTGCTTCTGTGTTCTTCTCTGATTCTCCACTTTTCGCTTGATCCTCTGCTTCTGTTTTCTTCTCTGATTCTCCACCATTTGCATGAGCCTCTTCTTCCGTTTTCTTCTCAGATTCTCCATTGTTTACATGAGCCTTTGCTTCTGTTTTCTTCTCTGATTCTCCATTGTTCACTTGAGCCTCTGCTTCCGTTTTTTTTCCAGATTCTGCATTAGTTGTATGAGCTTTTGCTTCCGTTTTCTTCTTTGCTTCACTAGTGTTTGCTTGAGTCTTTGCTTCTGTTTTCTTCTCTGATTCTTCATTTTTCGCTTGATCCTCTGCTTCCGTTTTCTTCTCTGATTCTCCACCATTTGCATGAGCCTCTTCTTTTGTTTTCTTCTCAGATTCTCCATTGTTTACCTGAGCCTTTGCTTCTGTTTTCTTCTCTGATTCTCCATTGTTCGCTTGAGCCTCTGCTTCTGTTTTCTTCTCTGATTCTCCATTGTTCACTTGATTCTCTGCTTCTGTTTTTTTCTTCGATTCTCCATTGTTCGCTTGAGCCTCTGCTTCTGTTTTCTTCTCGAATTCTCTACTATTTGCTTGAGCCTCTGCTTCCGTTTTCTTCTCAGATTCTCCACCATTTGCTTGGGCCTCTCCTTGCACTTCCTTCTCCAATTCTCCACTGTTTGCTTGAGATTCTCCTTGAGTTTTCTTCTCTGATTCTTTATTGTTTTTGCGAGCCTCTCCTTGTGTTTTATTCTCAGATTCTTCACTAATTGCTTGAGTTTCTCCTTCTACTTTCTTTTCAGATTCTCCATCATTTGCTTGGGCTTCTCCTTGCACTTTCTTCTCAGATTCTCCACCATTTTCTTGGGTTTCACCCTGCACTTTCTTGTCAGATTCTCCACCATTTGCTTGACCCTCTCCATGCACTTTCTTCTCAGATTCTCCACCATTGGTTTGACCTTTCCTTGCACTTTCTTCCTTACTCTTGTCTTTACATTTTTTAGAATCATGTTGAACTCCTACTTCTTTCTCTTGCCCTTTATGTTGTTCTTCAGTGCTTTTCGACTCATCATTCTTCAACTTATTCTTCTGCTTCTTGTCTCCTTCATTTTCCTTTGATTTATTGCTTTCAAACTCCTTTTTCTCTTTTTCTTTCGTCTTTGATTGGCCATCTTCAGACTTTTTCTTTTCTTCTTCTTTCGTTTTCTTTTCTTCTTCCTTCTTCTTCTTTTCTTCTTCTTTCTTTTTCTTCTCTTCCTCTTTCTTCTTCTTCTCTTCATCTTTCTTTTTCTTTTCTTCTTGTTTCTTTAACGATTTGCGCTCTTTAGATATTTTATTTTCTTCTTCTTTCTTTTTCTTCTCTTCTTCTTTTTTTTTCTTCTCTTCTTTCTTCTCTTCTTCTTTCTTTTTCTTCTCTTCTTCTTTCTCCATTGATTCGCCATCTTCAGACTTTTTCTTCTCATCTTTTTTGCCATCACACTTTTTCTTCTTATTTTGACCATCTTCTTTCTTTTTTGACATATGTTCTTTAGAATATGTCTTCTCTCTATTACCATCTTCTTTCTTATTCATTTCTTTGTCTTTAGATTCTTCTTCTTCTCTATTCATCGTTGTTTTATGTTCACCTGAGTATTCTTTTACTTTCTTATTTTCTTCTTTTTTCTTGTTTTCAGAGTTACTCTTCTCCTTTTTATCCTTTTGCTTCTTCTCTTTTTCACCTTCTTTCTTTTTTGAATCTTCAGAATTTTTTTTTTCTTCCTCCTTTTTTGATTTATCATCTCCCTTTTCGTCTTTCTTCTTTTCTTTCTTCTCTTCTTTATTTTTTTGCATTGACTCTTCACTTCCCTTTTGAACATCTATGTTCATGTTCTCTCCAGAACCTTTATCTTTCTCGGTTGTCTTTGTCGACATTGCATCTTCAGACTTGTTTTTCTCACTTCCTTGAGCCCCTCCTTCTATTTTCTTTTCAGATTCTCCACTATTAGCATGGGCCTCCGCTTCTGTTTTCTGATCTGATTCTCCACTGTTTACTTGAGCTTCTTCTTGTGTTTTCTTTTTTGATTCTCCACTGTTTACGTGAGTTTCTCCTTGTTTTTTCTTCTCTGATTCTCCACTGTTTACTTGAGCTTCTCCTTGCGTTTTCTTTACAGATTCTCCACTGTTTACTTGAGTTTCTCCTTGCGTTTTCTTTTCTGATTTTCTATTGTTTACTTGAGCTTCTCCTTGCATTTTCTTCTTCGATTCTCCACTGTTTTTTTGAGCCTCTCCTTGTGTTTTCTTCTCTGATCCTCCACTATTCGCTTGAGCTGATGCTTCTATTTTCCTCTCTGACTCTCCATTATTTTCTTGACCATTCGCTTCTAGTTTCTTCTCAGACTCTTTGTCATTTGATTGAGCTTCTTCTTTTGTTTTCTTCTCTGATTCCCCATTGTTTGGTTGAGCATGTGATTCCGTTTTCTTTTCAGATTGGCCACCATTTGCATGAGCTTCCGCTTCTATTTTCTTCTCTGATTCTCCACTGTTTACTTGAGCCTCTCTTTGTGTTTTCTTTTCTGATTGTCCACTGTTTGCATGACCCTCCGCTTCTGTTTTCTTCCTTGATTCTCCATTGTTTACTTGAGTTTCTCCTTGTGTTTTGTTTTCTAATTCTCCATTGTTTACTTGAGTTTTTCCTTGTGTTTTCTTCTCTGATTCTCCACTGGTTTCATGTGCCTCTCCTTGTGTTTTCTTTTCAGATTCTGCACTATTTGTCTGAGCTTCTGCTTCTATTTTCTTCTCTGATTCTCCACTGGTTTCATGTGCATCTCCTTGTGTTTTCTTCTCAGATTCTCCATTATTTTCCTGAACCTTTGCTTCCATTTTCTTTTCTGATTCCGCGCTATTTATTGGAGCCTCTGTTTCCGTTTTCTTCTCTGCTTCACCAGTGTTTGCTTGAGCTTCTCCTTGTATTTTCTTCGCTGATTCTTCACTCTTTGCATGAGTCTCTACTTCTACATTCTTTTCAGATTCTCCACTGTTTTCATGAGGCTCTTCTTTTGTTTTCGTCTCTAATTCTCCATTGTTTGCTTGAGCTTCTGCTTCTGCTTCTGTTTTCTTGTTTGATTCTCCACTCTTTGCTTGAGCCTCTGCTTCCGTTTTCTTCTCTGATTCTCCACTATTTACTTGTTCTCCTTGCGTTGTTTTCTCTGATTCTCCTTCCTGAGCCTCTCCTTCTGTGTTTTTCTCTGACTCGCTACTATTTGCTTGAACCTCTGCTTCTATTTTCTTCTCAGATTCTCCACTGTTTGCATGAGTCTCTGCTTCTGTTTTCTTTTCAGATTCTCCACTATTTGCATGAGCCTCTTCTTCTGTTTTCTTATGTGATTCTCCATTGTTTGTTTGAGCCTCTGCTTCTGTTTTCTTTTCAGATTCTGCATCATTTGTGTGAGCTTCTGCTTCTGTTTTCTTCTCTGATTCTCCACTGTTTGTTTGAGTTTTTCCTTGTGTTTTTTTCTCTGATTCTCCACTATTTGCTTGAGTTTTTCCTTGTGTTTTTTTCTCTAATTCTCCATTGGTTTCTTGAGCTTCTTCTCCATTGGCTAATTCTACACTGCTTCCTTAAGTTTCTTCCTTCTTTTCATTCGCTTCATCTTGCGTTTTCTTCGTTGAACTTTCATCATTTACATTAGCTTCTACTCCCGAGTTAGCATCTTCTTTATTCTCCAAATCTGTAATATTAGTTGAGTTTCCATTATTTTCTCCTTGAGCCTCCACTTCTTTCTCCTTATTAGAATCCTTATTACCTCCTTGAGTATCTTCTTGATTTTCTTCCATTGATGTTTCATTGTTTTTCTTTGTCTCTTCCTTATTTTCCGTCATGTTATTTTGACTATTTTGGTTTGTATTCTCCAAGTTGCTATCCACTGTTGAAATTCCATTGTTTCCTTGAGCTTCTTCCATATTCTCGTTCATGGAACTTCCATCATTCTTATTATTCAAATTTCCAACACTTCCTCCTTGAGCTCCTACTCCATTCTCGTTATTAGAGTTCACATTTCCTTGAGTTGATTCTGAGTTTTCTCCATTAGTCTCCATATTACCGTTCGTAGATTCATTGTTTTGTCCAGTAGTATTGCTTTGTTCTGTCGTGCTTGACTCACTTGTTGTAACTTGTACAACTACTTTCACGATTCGAGTAATCGAAACTTCCCATTTAGATACTGCATTTTCCACTGCATTCTTTTGATTGACCGAAAGTGATGTTGTTTCACTCCCTTGTATATGTTCCTCATTTATAACTCTAGCAATCTCAGCATGTAGTTCAGTGATCGATTTTATCCCTTCGTATATCTCATTTCTTACACTTGAACTCAACTATCATGTTGACAAAAGAATAAACATTGATTAGCTTCCATTAGTTCTTGAGCTATAACTAAATAGTTTGTTAACTTTTGTTGGCTAAAGAAATAAAAATGGTAACAGAGATAAATTTAGATCTAGTATCTAACACAGAAGAATATAGTTTTGCTTGAAATTTGTCAGTTTTTCTTTGTCAATGTATCCTATTACTTAAAACGGTTTAGTAAGTCACTTAGAGGGAACAAATAAAAAAATAGTATTACAACCATGTGGAAGACATGGATTTTC